>JABFEB020000104.1:27222643-27236853 GCA_019775895.2 Stomatorhinus ivindoensis | reverse complement strand
AGTAAAACTCTTTGAAAGAAGAAAAGACTGCGTGCACTTTATTTATGTAAGTTTTTGGTGAACATTTTCCAATACAGATAATTTACGCCATCTAGTGTTGTATGTGTAGAATAACATTTAAATTCTAGTCCTCTAAGGTAAGACGATCACAGATATTTAAGGGGTAATTTTCAGAAAAAAAATATGTTTGGGCCAAAACGGCATTTGAAAATTTGTACATGGAAATTTGAATCCCTTTTAATGCATGCCAAATGTTGCATACAAGATGTGGTACATTTTTTATGGACAAGGTGCTTTTCATGGGTGTGTTGTGATACACTGTAACAACATTAAGAGAGTACAATACAAATCAGAGAAGAGAGAAATAGCTAGATAACGACAGGGGAACTGGAAAACACCTCTGGACGTCCGAGGTCAAGGGCTGCTCATCCCCCAGGACATGCTAACATTATTGAAAGAGTGAGCTTGTTTGCTAAAAGCACAGTGTTAACTGGGGTCAAGGTCAAAGTCCACCAGTGAGTCAGTTCTCCATGCTGGCCTGTGTGGGGCGGCACATTGATGGCTGTACCCAAGATGTCAGCCCTCCATGGGGTTGGTCCAGGACTCCAGCTTAGATGGATCCCAACCCTGGCACCATCCAGACACGGAAGGAAGGCAGAGAGCATTGGTGGTCAGAACATGTGATGATACAGTAATGGACAAGGATAAATAAAAATGGTGCGTACAAGCTAAACTGAAGTGACTAAAACAGATTCAGCATCCCGAACATGGGCTGGCAAACTATTCCACAATACAGGGGCTCTATGGCAGAATGCTTTACTGTCAACTATCACTTTATATGTGGAACAGCAAGGAACCCTGTGTTCTATGATCTGAGTGCACGATGCGATTTGTAAACTTGCAGCAATTGTTAGGTAGGCAGGTGCTAGACCTTTAAGTTCCTAATATGTAAGTATGACAACTTTGAAGTCAGTCCTGAAACTAACAGGAAGCCGGTGCAGGAAACTAAAGCAGAGGTTGTGTGTTCGAATTTCCTGCTTCTGGTGACAATTTGAACTGCTGCATTTTGAATACAGCAGTAAAATTGGTGCAGGATTGTATGTACTGATTTTGTCCATTGAGTAATAAATTTGTGAGTGGGTAGTATATTCCCGGACCACCATTGTCAATTGTAATTTGCCTTCTCAGATGTGCAAGCTATCCAAGCCATGGGCACTAATGCACCCCTATACCATCACGGATGCTGGCTTTTGAACAGTCTGCTGATAATCTGGATGGCCCCCTCTCCACTTTGGCCCAGAGGATGTGGTGCACATGATTTTCCAAAAGAATTTGAAATTTGTACTTATCAAAACAGCATAGTTGAGCCCATTCGGTGATTTCCACCACAGGACTGTGTCTGATTAATGCAGGCCACCCGAGGATGTGAAGATCACAGCTATCCAATATTGGCTTTGTATCTTGTGTACAAAGATTTCTCTAGAGTTTCTGAATCCTTTAATGATATTTTGTACCGTAGATGAAGAAATATGTTGTCTTTGCTCTATTTTCAATTCGTGGGCAGTGGTATCCTAATGGTTAGAGAAGCACACTTGTAATTGAAAGATTGCAGGTTTGAATCCCCAACCAGCAAGACACCACTGAGATACCCGGAGTAAGGTATTGCTCCGCGGGTGCTGAATTAGCTGCCCCCTGCTATGCCACATATGGGCTAAATAAATTCAGAGACTATCAGCCTGTTCAAATCACTTGATAATTATGAATTAACATACCAGCAGACAATTTTAATTTAGTTAATTTGGTCAAGCTTAGTGTCCTGTTTTACCTACTGTACAGCCACCTGCTGGACAACATCACAAATGGCAATTACCATCAATGATTCCTCTCCAAAAATAATGGAAAAAAGGAAGAAAAAAAATAAAGATAAATTTTGCTTTATAAAATCAAGCTAGCACCATGGCAACCTCCCTTTATTGAGAAGGCCATATGTCTCACCTTGTTTCTCCTTAAATACCTTTGAGTGACAGAAATGCTATATATGCCTGCAGCACAGTCACTCAGTCAGCAATGAATTCTGTCATGCCTCTGATTACTGGCCTTGCAGTCAGACTTGCTGTCTTTTGCTCTGACTGGTACACAGGTGGTTTCTATCAGCTGTAATCATCAGGTTTAATTGCATATGTCATGGTTATAATAAGTACAGCAGAATGTCAGATCTCAAAGCTGTCCTTCTAAATGAGTGAACTGTTGTCAAATGGTGTTGGATTGGTGCATGTCACGGTTAATGCAATCAAATAACACTTCCCCCAATGACTGAACTGAAGATAAAAATATCATTACACAACTTAATCTCATTAAATTGCTGATTTCTAAGCAAGTTCACCTACTAGAAAAATCACAGCGGTCTTCGACTAAGTTGTAAGCCCAGTAATCATGGATTTCATGAATACAATTTTGGCAGGTTTCTCTGTAGGCGAGAAACTGTAGAAGTGGCTGTCAGAATGTGACACGAAGCAGGTTAAAATGGGTTTTCCAGCCTAAATAAGGGCTGTCAGTGAATAATCAGCCATGCTGTTTGCAACTCAGTAATGAGAGTTTTTAAGCAAAGACAAAACAATTTGCAGTGCTAATAATGAAAGTCAATGATTGCTGAATAATTTACCTTCTAAATGCATAACTATTACTGTGTTCATATCAGATACGGTGAACGTTCTGGCAGACAGAACTGGATGCCTGCTGATACCACATGGACTTCGTACAACGGAGGTAAAATCGAGATGTTTTTCACTGCTTTGTTTTTGTCATAACTGGCATGAGGGGATGGTCTGTGCCAGTTGCTGTCAGCAAACCTGAAATCTGCACATCAAAGAAACACAGTTCCGTGGTTTCCCCTCCCTGAAAAGATCTGTTGTTTTTTTACCTTGACTGTTAAGAGACATGATATGAGTATACTGCAAATATCACCGATGGGGAGATATTCATTCAGAAGACAAGGCTACCATCGTCTCACGCACTCCAAAGCTTGTGAAATGAGGATAATGTGCTTCAAGGTGTGTGGTGCAGTGTCTGTTTCTTCAATATTCTGTCTGACATGCAAAATAAGACCACTTCCATGTGAAGATACGATATTAAGAAGGTCCCTTGCCTTCCTTACCAAACCGGTCCCTCAAACAGCAAGCCCTAGAGATGAGAATTGAAAAGACCTAGTCAACACCGCAGTGCATAGCAAGTGCTCTAGCAAACCAGGGTCTCACTGTCTCCTGCTCTACCAAGGGGCCCTCGCTCATTATTGTATGCAGAATGTTATTAGATCATCAGATAATTACGTTTTCTATGGATATAAATATATAGAATTTAAATTCCCCTTTGCAGCTTTGAAATCAAACAAGAACACTGTCATTATAAGAAAAATACAACTCTGCCATCAGCTGGTTTGTTTAGAACAGAAGACCCCAATTATTTTTCCCTGACAGGCAAATTCCATTAGCAATGGACAATAAAATTTACTGATGGGCACTCGATTGCATGATCCACATTCAATTGTGTTTCGTTGGTGACTACTGGTCAACAGCATTAAGTATTCATAATAAATGAAATTATTGTTTACGATGGTCATTATACTGAAGAAAATTAAGAATATCTGTTTGAAGATGGCTTTATGGTGACTAGATTGTAATTCAGCATTCAAGACCATAAACCTCTCTAGGGTTATCACTAAGCTCAGTGACCTGTGGTCAGCCGAACACACAGTAGGACACACACTCTGCAGCTTCCGAACATTTACATCAAACGATGCAGAACCAGAGCCATGAAGATGATTAAGGATCCCAGCCACCCAGCACTGGCCTCTTCTGTGTGCCGAGGGTGGGGAAGCGCTACTGCCCCCTATAGGCCAGCAGAGGAAGGCAGAGGAAGTGCTTCATTCCACAGGGAATTCGGATCCTAAATGAGCACAGTGTTTCGTAACAGGACACAAATGCTCTCTACAACCTCCTTAGCCCACACATGTACTTATATAGTTTTTTTTTTATTATGGACTCCTGCACTACCTCCACTTTCTGCCAATTTCGCAGATTTTATGTATTTATTATCATGTTTAATAAAAGTATATTCCCTTTTTTTCATTCACAGTCTGGAGCTAGGCAACCATGCAATTGACTACACATGGTACTCAGTATAATTATGTATGTGACAAATACAACTTTGAAATAAATTAAGCTGAAATCTCTGGCCACTAATTAGACCAGACTAGACTATTAATGATCTACAACCATTAATCCAGTTAATGAGTTAACCAACTGTCACGGACTCATGGCATGGCACAGGCAGGAAAATGTGATGATCCTCTTTGCAGCTTCAAGAGAAGGGATTTATTTTAAAATACTGTGAAGTAACTGAACATATGAGGTTGGTCTGAAGCTATAGCCTCTGACCTGTGACTGGAGAGTTATAGCCTATGTCCTCCATACTGAACCAATTGAGCCACACAGCAATCCAGGAAGCAGGGAAAACACACAAGAATCCAGTATGAAGATAGAGGAGGGAACAGGATGGCCAGCAACACCTGCTGGCCAAACAGGGAAGAGCATGAAGGGCAGAAATGGACTGGTGCTGACCCAGACAATAAGCTACATGGATGAAACTACTGGGACACCCGTAGTATTTACAGGAATTAGCCACATAAGCCACAGGCATTACTGACATAGAATCATCAGCAAAACATTGGCAGCAGAATGGGGGGGGGGGGTATCATACAGAAGAGGTTACTCAACCAGGCACCATCATTAGACACCACTGGACACCTTTCCAACAAGACGGTTCTTCACCTTTCTGTTGTGCTTGATCTGCCCTGGTCAAACGCAAGTGAAGCGATTGTGATGTGGAAACATCTGGGAGCAAGTTCATCTGTGAAGTGGTCGGTCACACAAACCCACAGACAGGGACCTGATCACCCAACATCAATACACAACCTGAATAGCAGCAAATCCCACCAGCAGTGTTCCAACATCTAATGGAAATCCTTCTGAGAAGAGTACAGGCTATTTATACACTTCATATTAATACCCTTTGATTCAGAGTGAAATTCTGTCCCAATACTTTTGCCCATATTGTCTCTGTCACCTAAATCCAAACAATGTACACAATATGCAGTACTGTAACTTCCTGCAATTGCTAAGGAAATGTTTTCTTCACACCTATCTGAATTTTTACTGCGTGTTTTCCATGAACCTGTTACGGATCCCAAGGGACCCGTGGATACGGACAAAGGACTTTATTATGGGAGAAACACTTCAGAACAGAGGTAACGTTAATGACAGGACTAGGGAAATGTACTCGAACGTGGACTGAAATACACTGAACTAACAACAACAACCGTAAACAGCAGGTGGACGCAAGGAATCCACATGAGGTTAACGAGGGGGGCGTGGTTAATGAGAGGGCAAGACGAACGGAGCATGACAGAACCTCTCTGATCTGGAAATCAACATTCTCAAAATCATAGAACTGATTCACTGAATATTTTAAAATACTCAGAAAAGCACTTATCCTGGATAAACTCTGCACAGATATAATTATTAGACAGTCATAATAGAAATGAAGAATATCTGCTTGAATTACAAACCCAGCTACCCATTTTTCCTATAAGCACAGACGTTGATGACATGAGAATGCAAATATATTGCAGTTCTTGTATGTAATTACAGGAATTCACAGCTTCTTTTGGCAAAATGTTGCAATAACAATAATTCTATAGTGTCTCTAGCGATGTTGTCTGTTCTTTTTAAGAAATCCTTTAAGAAACCCTTATCTTTTGTCAAAGTATCAGATGAAACATGTATCACAGAGGTCAAGTGATTGAAAGCACATTTTTGTAAAAGTCACCAAAGGTTCTCAGGGTTGTTATCCACTGTTCTTTAGGACTTGGCTTTGAATTTGGTATCATCCTTGCTCCACTTTCAACAAAGTACAAACAAGCCGGTGAAGGAGATGTGCAAAAGGAGCTGAAATGATCTGACATTGCATAAGCTGTCAAGGTTTTTTATCGCTTCTGCTGCAATATAACGTGTTTTTATTCCATTTGGTAGCGTATACATTTTAAAATGAATTGTTTTTGAATGAGCATTATAAAACACTTGCTGCTTTTCTGTGAAGAAAAAATCCATGCATTTTATTGAAAACCTCAATAATGTTTTCTAATATTAGTCTTCTTTTACACAATAGCAATCTCATGCTTGAGGAAGGCATCTGCAAATGTGTCTTTCTTCTTGACAGATGCTGAAAATTCCTTAGAGTTTAATGAAAACATTGGTACTTCCTGGGAAAGGAAAAAACACAGGGTGTATAACTGAAGACATAAGCCAAGGAACAAGTCATGTGATTTAATGTTATTATATAAAATCACCCTAAGGCTAAAAACATAACATAACAGATTTCAAATATCCAATATCAGTGAAGGATGGGCAGCATGCTTGTTCTCTCCAAGTTAGTGTGTGTGATACTTGTATGTTCTCCTGTGTTTCATCAGGTACTCTGATATTCCAAAAAGCAGTTTATGCAGGTCATCAAATTGCCAATAGTTTGTAGTGGTGTATGTAAGTATGTGCCCTGTACACCTTCCAAACTCACTGTGACGGACAGAATAGGCAGCTATGAAAACAGAATGAATAAAAATAATTGTGTTTGATTGGTATTGTGTTACAAAAATATCAAAGTTTAACAGATGTCATCTAGGAATACAGTATGCAGTACGATTTTTTTCTACTCCTTGCATTTGTTTGTTGTCAGGTTTGACCCCGCACTTAACATTCGACAGCCATATATCAAACATCTCTGTAAAATGTCCTTCCTTCATCTTACGAATATAGGTAAGCTTCGCTCCACCCTCAACTTTGCAGACTCTGAAAAACTTGTCTGCCTTTATCTCTACAAGTCTAGGCTTTTGGAAAACTTTTCTCTGGGAACTCCATCACATTTAAAATGGCAAACCCGCTTTCCTGATGAGGTGTGAAAGCAACACCATATCACTCCAGTACACTACATTAGCTTCCTGTTTCCATTAGGACAGAGTATGAAATTGTACTCCTGACCCACCAGTGCATCCATGGAACAACCTCTCCATACCTTAAAGAACTTCTCACTAACCAAACTCGCAATAAACACAGCAGTTGGCTTCTCTGTGTTTCCAGGACCAGACTCCGCTCAGTGGGGGACAGACTGTTTTGTAGCTTCATTCCCTGCCTGTGGAATTCACTCCCAGATATCTTACATTCTCCTCAGTTTCTGCTCATTTTAAAATCTGGCCTTAAAACCTTTTTACTAAGGCCTGCTGTACATTGTCTTGCAAATTCTCTGTTTGTGTAATTTCTATTTTGTTGCTTATCATTTATCTTTTATCTCATCTCAAGGTATTAGGACATCTGGCCATTATACTTACAGGAACTTGACATCGTATTCTAAATCCATAGGCATCAATATGGAGTTGGATTCCCGCTTCATTTGAGGTTATCTACCCTATAGAGCAAGAAAATATAAAGTGTCTTACTGAGTGCTTTTCTAATGGAGATAATGGAGAGAATGTGATGCAGTGCCCTATAAGGTGCCCTTACAATGGTCTAAGTGTCCCCTATGGGTATCCTTCCAATGGAAAAGGGTGCTGTTATGAAGTGCCCTTCTAGCTGTGATGCAGTGCCCTATATGAGTTACTGGCGGAACTGAAATTTGCGGCTGCTGCAGTCAGACGGTCTTTTCTCTGGTCGGATTTCCGTATCGACTGCAGCCATTCAGCTTCCCGCTCGCAATTCAAACTAGAAAGTGTGCACTCCAGCTTAATCTATTAAATACGTAAGCCAAAGTGAAATATTGATAAAAATGTTGATTTAATTAAATCCAGGCGCAGTTTAGTATAATACCTTACTTATTTATCATAAACCGTAGAACGAACATGCTGACGGAATTTAAAATTTCGACAGGCCGTGGAGGGGGAAAACCCAGCTGGGTGCTGCTATGGCGCTTCGTTGTTTTTTTTCTTTAAAGAGATAACATGTAATGCATGTAATTCGATTTATTGTCTTTTTCTGTTCTGCCCTGTAAAATACCAGCATTAAAAAATGCTGTTTTCTCAATGCAACTGGCACGCCCCAGTATATGTATCCCACTTACTTGCATACACTGCTCAAAAAGTCATTGGGGTTTGTACAAGTGAATTTGTCAACCAAGATGTAAATCCATGTAACACACCATATATCGCGCAATAGAAAATATTATCAGCAAAACAGGCTGGGGATCTCCACAGGGCGAACATTAATGCTGCCTAAGAGCTGTGCTAAAATATAGTCTAGCGAAATTACACAATTTAATATCACAACTAATTCTTATATCTATATGCCTGATTCTAGCTATTCAGCAGCTTTATTTGAGAAATAACACGACATACTTTATTTAATAGTAAATAATAATTAAAAAACTGTTCCTGTCCATGACCTTAAATCTAATAATGTTCTAATGGTTACAAAAACATCTTCACTAAAAAAGGTACTTTTCCTGGATTATTTCTCAGTGACACATTCCTCTACCAGGCAGCATAGAATTAAATACATAATAGATTTCTGCCCTTAAACTCCCTTGAATGAGAGATCACCATGCAAATGTAATACACATAAAGAGGAGTGCAGGGTGCACTCCCAGATGATTCCCCAGGGGGGTGAGTAGATCCTGGCCAGTGACAGTGCATGGGACCTACTAAGGCCAGGCTGAACCTGCTGTGCTGGTCATCAGTCTGCCAGTCAGGTTTGTGGTCATGGGAAGAACTTCCAGAGCATTTAATTTGAACAAATGTAGACACTGACCAGTGGCCACTTATCTTATGCGCCCATGACACTATATTTGTTATTTAATGTTTTAATATAAAATACTAAGGCTAATTAGGATTTGACCTCTGTATCCACCTACATTAATACTGCAAGTAGAAGCTGGTATGAAGTTAAAGTATGCTGTCCATCACAGACATCAAAAGTATGTAGATGAAGAGTAAAATGAAAAGAAAAAGTCAATCATTTCTGATGAAGAGTGCTGTCTTCCTGCAAACACAGGTAATCTATAGCTCATTGTTTGGTTACTGTTATGTACCCTGTAATACAGTATTTATCCCATGGTATACATCATTCTTTTTTGAAAGAATATTCATCTTATTCTCCTCCTCACAGCGGTACAGTATGAAGCCCGATGCGGCGGCGCTGCAGCTTTAAGCGTAGCCCCTCCTCCCTCCCCCCCCCCTTGCGTGACGCCATCGTCTCCCAGCATTCACGGCTGCTCGAATAGCAGTGAATGGCGGGTGTTTCTGTGATCTGTGGGCTATTTTAAAATATAAAAATGCTGTTGTTTAAAAGAGGACTCGGTTATTTACGTAACACTTGTATGTAAATATTTTTTCTATCGATATCTATCGACTAGTGAATGTTGTTTGTGAATCTAGCGAATCACTGGCGTAGTCGCACTTGGGTATTTCCATGCTGTCCAAATTGAAACTTAGTATCACTGGTATTTTTCATAGAAGCTGCAGCTATAAACCGAGTATCGTGTATCGTAATACCAAATATAACGAAACCGTAGAAAATAATCTAATCTAACCTCATTGGCATTTGTTTAATAAGAGATTGAAGTGTTCTGTTTTAAGGAAACGTATAATCCAATCACTTATTCTTTTAGTATCTATCATACAAAACGTGTAGACACCGAGGATCTTAGCACGTATTTAACTATAAGCCAGACAGTTAAGGGAAATGGAAGCAATCTGGTCTCGTTTACTTTCAGTGTTTTTATTTTTATTTGCCATACCGCTGCCGGTTTGTACCTCGGGTGCCTCCAAGCTGAATATACCCAAAGTTTTGTTACCGCTCGCGAGAAGTACCAGAATCAATTTCACACTGGAAGCAACAGAAGGATGTTACAGATGGTAAGTGTAACCTGCAGAAGGGGAAAAATATTCGCATCTTTGTCGAGGAGCCAGGAAACACGTGGTGGGAGGCGATGGCACCTTAGTGTGCATCTAGGTTAAAAATTCTACCGTGAAGGCCTTAGTTCCAGAAAAGGCAGTTACCTAAATGTGAACCGCGTAATGTATATAACTGAAAACAAATTTAAATATTAAGCATCTGTTATGATGGGCTGTCCCTGCACAAGGAAGAAATGTTGTTTGTGCACAATGTTGATGGGTGAATGTGGTGCAAAATCTGATGCTTGTCTTTGCTGCAGGTCTTCCACACGACCAGAGGTCGCCAGCGTGGAGGCAGTTGACGTTGGTGAGCGACTCTGTTCCCAGAGGGCCGTGCTGCAGGCTCGGTCTACACATCCATCCAGACTCACCAGTATAATCATCGCAGAAGATGTTTGTAAGTATCTATAGATGTTTGTCAAAAATTGGGTCTTCCAGTTCAATTCAACTTGTTTTGAAACCAGATTGTAAGCTTTACAGAACTTTGTTAATACAGATTAAATCTGACCAATACGGATCTGAAAATAGATGAATGTAAGCAAATGGTGGCTTAATGGTTAGGGAAGCACACTTGTAATTGGAAGGTTGCAGGTTTGAATCCCCGACTTGCAAAGCACCACTGGTACCCTGAGCTAGGTACCGCCCCCAAGCACTGCTCCCCGGACGCTGAATTAGCTGCCCCCTGCTATGTCACATACGGGTTAAATGCAGAGAACACATTTTGCTGTTGTGAGCTGTGGTATGTCAACAGTGACCACTGATCACTAAATTCTGAATATCTGATATTTTTACATTTTGGCAAGATTGTGTGGTTAATATATAGTTTACATTTGTAGTAGATATGTATTAGAAGTACATTATATTGACCTGTGGTAGATCTGTAGGTAAGTATATAAGTACATGCTCTTTCATCTCTATGGCTTTACATATCAGGACATGATAAAAAAAAATCATCTGGTCCTTAGCAGGTCCTAAAATGATTTAAATCTAACTTCAGGTGTAAAACAATTCACAACAGATTCCACTGTATCATTATTTATGAAGCCAAAATGAAGAATCGTGTGTGAAAAACTAGGTGCCCCACGGGGTTTATCAGTCTTTTGCATTATCACGGAGGAATTTTGGCCCACTTCACAACGTCGCTTCAGTTTGTAGGCATTCTTTTATACACAGTTCTCCTAGGGTCTATCATCTTTATTTTCATTTTGTTTTTCTTTATTTTGTTTTCTCATTATTTGTTGTATGTTTTTTTTGTCTCCCTTTTTTTGCAATGGAAATCAAAAATAAAGCTGTCCTCCGCAGAGGGTGGTGGTGGAGGAAATAAAAAGGTCCCGCCATAGCATTTCAGTCGGGTTGAGGTCTGGACTTTGACTGGGCCATTGTAGCACCTTGGTTCTTTTCTTTCTCAGCCATTTTGCTGTATATTTGCTGGTGTGCTTGAGATCATTGTCCTGTCACATGACCCAATTTCGGCCAAGCTTTAGCTGTTAGACAGATGTGTGTCTAGCTTGTGTGACTCTACAATACCTTGATTTCCTGAGGAGTTCATGGTCGACTTGATGACTGCCAGGTGCCCTGGTCCTGTGGCTGCAAAACAAGCACAAATCACCCCTCCACCACTGTGCCTGACAGTTGGTATGAGGTGTTTGTGCTGTGAATCATGGCCAAACATCTCCAATTTGGTCTCGTCCGTCCAAAGATCATTGTTCCAGAAGTCTAGTGGTTTGTTCAGGTGCAGCTTTGCAAACCTAAACCATGCTGTCATGTCCTTCCAAACAGGACAATCTTGTTCAGCTTTTTTCTAATTGTCATAAACTTTATCATTTATCATTAACGAAGGTCTGTAGAATCTTAGATATAGCTGTTGGGTTCTGTGAGCTTTCTCTGGGCACTGCATGGTCTGACCTTGGGGTGAATTTGCTGGAACGCCCAACCCTGAGAAGATTGGCAACTGTCTTGGATGTTTTAATATCCTTAATAATCTTTCTCACTGTAGAATGCTGGACTTCAGATTGTTTAGAAATGGCCTTATAACCCTTATAACTTATAATAAAAAAATCTGATTGATGGGCAGCAACACTTGCATTTCTAAGATCTTTCTAATGTCTTTCTTCCTTTGCATTGTGTTAACACCCACCTGAATGATCCAGACCAGCACACTGCCAAAACAGCTTCTTACATCTGGCTGCTGCTTACGGTCATAATTCCTATGGAAGCAGTAAGGGTGTACTTAATTTTTCACACTCTGCCTCTGCATATTGGCTTAGTTTCAGTGAAATAAATGACAGTGTAATGCATCGTGTGTTGTTCATTTGAGGTGGTATTTACCTAATTTTAAGGCTCTCCAAGGACCTGATGATTTTTTTTTTTGTCCTGATACGTAGAATTGAATGAAGGTGTATTTTCTTTTTGCGTTAATGTATGCAGTATTTATGAGGGTGATCTCTGTTTGATAAAGCAACCGGCCAGGTTTTGCGCTGTGACGCTATCGTGGACCTCATCAGTGAGATCCAGATCGTCTCCACCACTCGTGAGCTCCACTTGGAGGACTCCCCCTTGCAGCTGAGAATCCACGCCCTGGACTCTGAAGGTAATGCGGGTGTCTGCCCACGGCATCCTCAGTGAGGCTCCCGTCTAACACCTATAATGTCCTTAGGCTTTTGCTGAAGAAGTCAACTACTTAGAGCTCTGATGCTAAGTATTTTCCAGTTGCCATTTCCCTCGAAGGATTTATTCTGTAAGATGCACGTTTTATTTGTTATAGTACTTAATGTTGTGTATTACAGGCATTTGCAGCTGTCTGTTGCGAGCCAGCAGTTATGATTCAGTGCCACAGCTTGTGTACACTCTGCTGCCCCTGATGTGTAACCTGATGCATATGCCAGTCGCTGTGGCATATCCGTCCTTTTGTTTGGCTTTTCAGGCTTCAGTTTACATAGTGCTGCCTTTGTTTATGATTTAGACTGGGGACTCAGTTGAGAGAATCTGTGCTAGACAGTGGGTAAGGTGGGTGCAGGAAGATGAACAGTGATCTGCTACACGCGTATGTGGTGGATTGGTGGCAGCTTTTTTCGTGTGTGCAGTCAGCCTTATCGCCTGTGTTTTTCTTGGTCATATTCCTTGATAGGAAATACCTTTAGCAGCCTCGCAGGACTGGTTTTTGACTGGAGCATCGTGAAAGATGAAGAGATGGGAAGTTTTCCTGATTCTTACAATGCCCTTCGGTAAGGGATTGAAATTGCTTAATTTTTAAAGAGAGTCGGCTACCGATTGGGAAGCTACCTATAATTGAGGCTAAAAGTTTATACACTTAGGTTGAAGTCTTGCAAACTCATTGTTTCACAATTTACACACTTCTTATGTTAGCATACATCACTGTGTTAAGTCAATTCGGATTAAACTGAAAACGTGTGTCCAAACGGACTGGTCCACAAACCTATCGGACTTATGCCCGTTCTGTCTTGAAGAATGGGCCAAATTGTCTGGCAATGTATTGTGAGTAGCTTGAGGAAGGCTACCTTAAGTGTTTGCCTTTTAATTGTTTAACTTGAATCAATGACACTAAATACTAAGTGCATCTAAATTTTTAACCAATTGAAAATCTATTATTTTAACATAAACTCTCTTACTATGGCAGAGCAATATCTGAAAAGTATATTTTAATTTAAAAATATCAGAATAAATGAGAATGAGATATCATATCCAACCAATCCAACCACCCCCCCCCCCCCCCCCAAAAAAAAAACCCTGCAGGATGTACGATGTGGGTGGACAGCGGACAGAGAGGAGGAAGTGGATCTCCTGCTTTGAGGACGTGCGTGCTGTGCTGTTCGTGGTGGCGCTCAGCGGCTACGACATGACGCTGAAGGAGGACCCCTCCATGGTCAGTCCTCACCCCCCCCTCCCTGTTTTATGACTGGGTTTTGTCTTCCTTCCAGGCAGACGTGCACAAAAAAAAACTAAGTATGAGCCCCAAGCGGCGCCTCCTCGCAGGTGATCATTAACCGCCCGCTTTCCCGTCTCCCGCAGAACCGCCTGCAGGAGAGTCTGAAGCTCTTCTCCTCCATCTACAGTAACGTCTTCTTCAGGACCACCTCCGTGGTGAGAGACGCTGATCCTCCCAGCACTGGGTTACACATTATTAGCTGGGGGGGGGGGGGGGGGGGGGGGGGGGGGGGGGGGGGGGGGGGGGGGGGGGGGGGGGGGGGGGGGGGGGGGG
>JABFEB020000104.1:27197867-27212499 GCA_019775895.2 Stomatorhinus ivindoensis | reverse complement strand
CCCCCCCCCCCCCCCCCCCCCCCCCCCCCCCCCCCCCCCCCCCCCCCCCCCCCCCCCGCCCCTCTCACACCCGAGTGACACATCTGACCACTTCATTACTGCAGGTACCCGTTTCCAATTACCGCAACCCTGTGCTGGACCTTGCTGCTTACGACCAGCAGGGGCGAAGGTTTGATAACTTCAGCTCACTGAGCATCATCTGGGAGTCCAGCAAGGTGTCCTTGGCCAGCATCGAGCCCAACATGCTGATGGAGCTCGTTCTGACAGAGGACAACAATCGACAGAAGAAACTTCACGGTACATCTTCACGATTTCTTGGTGGGAATTCAGACACTGGTGTGTTTAATGGCGTGGCTTGCTGCTAGAGTCAGGTAGCAGTCTGATTTAAGACTTGATTGCCATCAAGGCTGCCAGTTTTTGGTGGTTTAGCGAAGATGCATTCCTACATTGTGTTTCAGGCCGGCAAACGGTTCTCGTGCACCGTGAGTCAGGCATTGCCGCCATCACAGTGACGGCTGTGGGCTATCAAGCTTCCCACCTTGATGCAGCCAAGGTGCTGAGTCCAGTAAGTCTATCAATCTGTTTATTGTGTCGACTCAATATTGCTTGTCATTGTGTAGCTAAAAAAGTAGTTGTTTAGAAGATATTCCGCGCTGACAAGTGGTGGTGCCCCATACGGAGGGAAAGGAGAAGTGATACTGAAGCTGCAAATTAACAAAAACCATGTGACCAGCAACACACTCTGGGCTGCCATGGTTATATTAATAATAAAGAAAAACACCTTCCTGAATGGGTGCAGTATTGGCATTTTTTCCCCGTTTAATGTCTTGTTTTTAATATGTTTCTGCAATAAAATTAACACAATACATTTAGAGAATGGTTTAAAAATGTTATCTGTGTTTGATTTGCAGCATTTATTTCTTAGTTTTTATACTGAATTCGGTAACAGTTTGAGTGACCATATATCTGGTCAATTTGGAACATCCCATAGTAGCAAACTCATTTTTAAGAGTTTTTATATGGCTCTGTAGTTGAGGAATAGAGTGCAGTAACACGTCGGGGAAACTTTCCCAGTCATTAAAAGAGCACGAGATGTACATGTGATCATTCCCCTTCTCTGGTCCCGTTTTCTCCATCGTTCTTGCAGTATGATCCCCTAACTGTTGCGTCAGCCACACTGGAACTCCTACTGGTGGAGGATGTGAAGGTCAGACCAGAGGTCATTACCATATACAATCATCCCGAAGTGAGGGTAAGTTCATGGTCTGAAACCTGCGAGGCCTGTCTGATCTCTCATTTGTATGTGGGATGCATCAGACACTCAGGTTGAACAGTAGATAAAATCCTTTGTAGGTTTGAATACGTCTAAGTTTTCAGGACTCGTTGTCATCATAATTATGAAATTCTGTTTTTGAGTTGTCTTGTTTTCCTGAAGATGCAATATTGTTGGTGTTCTTCAGAATAATCTTAAAACTCAAAGCTTTGAACACCTGTTTGAGCAATCCATGTATGATATTAATATTTGGACAGTCTCTCAGTCTTTAACGCTCATGCTTGTGTAACGAGGTAACTGGTTAATTTGTCTGCACTCTTTCAGACTGACCTTGCTCTGAGGGATGGCTCTGGGTATTTTTTTGTCAATGCCAGTGTGACTGGTTTAGTGGACTTGGCTTTCCAAGAATCCCAGGGCATTGCAGAGGTAACAGCCAGCATTTTGCATTAAGATTGTTATTGTGGTGTTTTGGACCTTGGAAACAAAATACGACACATAACATTTACAGTTAAGAGTTAAGACCTGCATGTTGCTGTTATGCGTTTTGAATGAGATTTTCTTCAGTCCCGGTCAGCGTACCAGTTGTGTAGTTCCTTGTGGTCACAAACAGTTTTTTCCACCCCCCCCAGGTACACCCACTGCAGGCAGGGATTTTGCAGGTGCTGGTTCATGATCTCTGTTTAGCCTTCCCTGCTCCTGCCAAGGCCACCGTCCACATATCTGACATATTTGAGGTGTATGTCACAGTGGTTGACAAGGTCGGTGCCGCAGTCTCACTGGTGAAGCGCTGCATTGTGTCACTCATCTGCTCTGCTAAGTCACTGGCTTAGTAAACAATGCAAAATGCTATATTTGCAGTGAAATAGCTTTAAGAAATTTGGTATAAGAATAAATACACTGTGTTGTACTTATGCCTCAGGACTATTGTATTGCAGGTGGAGATTGGGAAGTCAGTGAAAGCCCATGTACGGGTTCTGGATGATAAGAAGAAGCCTTTCCTTGCGAAATTCTTTCACTTCATGAATCTCGAGCTTCGGGCGGCATCAGCTATCATCTCCTTATCGTGAGTGTAGAATTGTGCACCTCTGTAACTTAACACGTGGGAAACTATGACATGCTCTGTATTTACTACTCAAACCCACTTCCTTAACCTGTCAGACCACTTGCAGAGTCTACTGAGAAGGACACAGCAGTTTTCTTCGTGCAAGGTTTGGTTGTGGGACAGACCAGTGTGTCGGCTACGGTGCTGGACAAAAATGGTCGAAAAATCACGTCGACCCCTCAGCCTGTGGAAGTAAGTGTGTCCTTTTTTTCTACAAATACCCTGTAACTGAGTTCATGTTCGTGTGACGCTGCAGTTTAAGAACATGCTGTGGTGAATTGGAGTTCCCACATTGCCCGTAGGTGTGCGTGTGTGAGAGAATAGTGTGTTCTCTCCCCCCGCCCCTGCGACCCTGACTAGGACAAGCGGCTAAAGAAGACGGATGGATGGATGAGTTCCTGTTGAAGCGTTTGTAGGCTTTGAGCAGACTTTTTTTTTTTGGCCTTGCAGGTGTTCCCGCCCTTCCGACTGATCCCCCGGAAGATGACACTAATTATTGGTGCCATGATGCAGGTAGCGCTCCTGTGTTTTTTGCCCCTAGTTGTTGGCTGAAAATTTCCGTTAGAAATATTTATGTTATGATCAGTATGCTTGTGAATTTGGGATTATCTGGGTCGACATGGAAGCCCAGTCTGAGTGCTTTCTTCATCGGTCACGAGGCGTGTTCCTTCAGTTGAGAGGGATGTCTGGTGCTGACCTTCCTTCATCGGCAGGTGACATCTGAAGGTGGCCCGCAGCCTCAGTCGCACATCCTCTTCTCCATTGCCAGTGAGCAGATTGCCTCCATTAACAGCACAGGACATGTCAAGGGTCTGGCCCTGGGTAACGTGACGGTGACTGGGCTGGTACAAGCAGTCGATGCAGAAACAGGAAAGCTAGTTGTTGTTTCACAGGTATTTGCAGTTTTTAAAAATCATCATTATTATTTTAACCTATTCTGAGTACATTTATTTTTTATACTTGTATTTTATTAATTTAACATCCGTGTTCATATTGACAGGATCAAGTAGATGTGGAAGTCGTGCAGCTGAAGGCCGTCAGGATCCGTGCCCCAATCACAAGGATGAAGACTGGTACTCAGGTAAGAACTTTCCCGACCTGCACGATATAAGATGACGGTATCGGCCCACATGGACAGGCTTGATGAAACTTCATGAGTTTGCCCTTTGAGGCCCCTCTGTGCGTCTGGTGCAGTAAACGCAGCCGCTCTCCCCGCAGATGCCGGTTTATGTGATGGGGTTAACCAGCAGCCAGACGCCCTTCTCCTTCAGCAACGCTTTGCCGGGTCTCACCTTCCATTGGTCTGTGACGAAACGCGACATCCTGGACGTACAGACGCGCCACTCGGAGGTACCTGCTCCCCCGTCCTCAAGCCTCAGTGAATGGTGTCTGTCTGTCTGCATAGGGATGGTTTCCATATGTTGCAGATAAAACTATTTCATCCAGAAAGTGTCCAGAAAAAAACCCATGGAGATTAAAACCATGCAACAGAGTACTGGTGATCAACAAATAAAAAAAAAAATGCAGTGAACTAATTTTCACGATTTCAGTTAGAGAAATCCCGTTCAGGCCTGGCAGTTGTGAAGTCCACCGTATCATTTTCATATCGGGGCGGCATGGTGGTGCAGTGACTGGGCCTGTTGCCTCACACCTCGGGGACCCGGGTTTGAATCTCCGCCAGGGTTCCACGTGTATGGAGTTTGCATGTCCTGCCCGTGTCATCGTGGTGCTTCCTCTGGGATTTCTGGTTTCCCACCACGATACAAAAACATGCTGAGGCTAATTGGAGATGCCAAATTGCCCATGGGTGTGTGAGTGCGAGTGAATGGGTGTGCGAGTGAATGAGTGAGTGTGCCCTGCGATGGGTTGGTCCCTGTTTTATGCCCGCAGCCTTTGAGGCTCTGGACCCCCTGTGACCCTGAATAAGATAAGCGGTTTCAGAAAATGGATGAATGGGCAGGCAGAATCATTGGTATCTTCTGCGAATGAGATGTGCTTGTTTGTATAGGACTACATGAAAGACGGCAGTATATTTTTGTACCAAAACCATCTACAGTAGAAGAATGGATGGAATTTTTTTCCTTCACGTACTCTGTAAGCTTGCTGATATTTTGCTGTCTCTAGTGGTAATTTTGTGATGTACTTTGAATTAGTTCCCTCAGCTATTCTGTTGAACATTGCAAACAGATTTGCACATGCTGAGAAGCATTATGCCCCTACAGGAGTGTATAGCATACTGTCTTGAATCATTGATTTATCAAAATGAAACATTTGAGGAAGCTGACCTTTTGTCGATTTAAGCTTCATTTAACAAGATTATAAGAAGATTAATTAGAGACTTTGGAATGTACTGCCCTTCGGTTCCTTCATGTGAGCAGCATGTGTGGACGCCAGATGTGGAGAGTCATTGTCATTCGTGTTTAGGTTCACCGCTTCTCTGCCTTTCGCCACAGGCCTCCCTTAAGCTGCAGCCCCAGCAAAACTTTGCCATGATTGTGCGCGGCCAGGCCAAGGGCAGGACGGGGCTGAAGGTGGTGGTGAAGGCCTTGGACCCGCAGGCGGGGCATCTAGATGGGGACGCTGAGGAGCTGTCCGATGAGCTTCAGATCCAGGTAAAGCCCTCGGCTGAGAAACAGACGGCGATTGATTATCCACCGTTATAGAATCTGACATAACGAGTCCATTTCACCCCACAGCTTTTTAAATTGTCTCCGTCTTTGCTTTTAGGTTTTTTTCTTTGTTTTGATGAAAGGGAGAGCCCCTTTTTCGGAGCTTTGATGTGGACTTTCTGATCTGTTAAATAAGAAACCTTGCATTGAGCTCTGTGCATGTTAGTAATGTCAAATTTCTTGTAGGAAAACTTTTCTACACAGAAACTGGTTGCCAAGTGACCAACTGAGATGACATTTTAGCACATGATGTGCATACACAATTTTTTTCTTGTCATGTATACCGTCTTCAGTCATTAAAATGTGTGTGGTGAATAAAGATTACATTTTTTCAGGATTTCTTTTTTCATTTTTCAATTTTGCATGATGGGAAATTACTGAGATTTATTTTATTTGTTTATCAATAAAATGTTCCTGTGTAGGTGAGAAATATTGTTATAACCCAGAAGACACAGTTTTCAATTATAATGCACAGATCAACACAAAAGCTGTAAGCTTCAATTTATGGACTTGTGCTTCATTGCAAGAACAAATTATGAGACTAACTTAGAGGCTTTTCTCCCTGTAGGTTTATGACAAGCTGCGCCTGCTCAATCCTGAAGTCGAGGCAGAAGAGATACTGATGTCCCCAAACTCTGTGCTGAAGCTACAGACTAACAGGTTTCTTTTATATTATTTGATGTGTGTGTGTGTGTGTGTGTGTGTGTGGTATAAAAATGTAATGACCATATTTACATATATAATGCTATATACTGTAGGTTTTTGTATGTCTCTGACAGTGATCGCATTGGGTCACTATGTAATGAATGAGATATTACATTGTTATTCCGCATTTACAGATTCATTTCTGTTGTGGAATTTGTCCTTTGATTCTTTTTTTTCTGGTTCATTCATTTATTTATTTATTGTACGTTCAGTCAGAAAGTAGCTGTATCAGCCAGTGTGATTGAACCTTCACCTGCACTGTTTTTGACGACGTCTGTGCTGTGCATCATGTCCAGGGACAGTGTTGGCCAGCTCTCCTACCATGTACAGAATTGCCCCAAAAAGGCTGCTCTGGTCCAGGTCGATGAGAATGGTCACCTATCATCTGGAGCCCTCACAGGCACCGCCTCTCTGCAGGTGACATCACAGGAGAGCTTTGGTGTCAATCAAACCATCATCGTGGCTGTGAAGGTAAGGTATTTCTACCTCGTTGGGAAAGCATGTCTACTATGTTTATGGTTTTTCACTTGTATGCATTTAATATTGATAGTAGCATTTCTGTTAAACATACACATTCACCCAAGAAACAGGGTATGGTTTGTGCTTTTCTGGTTGTCATGTGACTAAGGACTGTAGAGTGGAATAATTCATTGAAGACCCATTTTTGATTAATCATATTTTACTATATTTTTTGGGCACATACTTTAGTATAGTTAAAACTTTAATACAACCGTTCTTGTGCAAAGAACAATAAACCGTATTACAGCTATATTATAATTGCAGTAAATTATTACTGCATATACAGCTATGAACATTTAACAAACTAATATCGTTTAGTCCAGGTCCAGGATAACTGGAAAATACCCTCAGTTAGGAGGTGCTACAGAGTTTGTCTTATTCTTTTTTTCTTGTGTGTGTGTGTTTTGTGCAGGTGGTTCCAGTGTCCTACCTGCGATTCAGCACCAGTCCGGTCCTCTACGTCTCAGCAAAGGAGTCTCCCTCTGCTATTCCGCTGGGAACCGTTCTGACTTTTACTGTCCATTTCCATGACAACACCGGCGACATCCTTCATGGCCACAATTCACTGCTGAACTTTGCCACCAACAGGTCTGCAGCTGCGTATTTTTTTATTATTTTTTTGTCTCGATCAGTCTTAATTTTTGCAACATGTACTGCAGTCTAATTTGAGTTTGGGTTCTGTTGTGGTTTAAGAATTTCACCGTACTTCACCAGACTTATCCTTCCTTTTCCATCATCTCTCTCTTTATCATGCTCCTCTAATTCCTTGAATCACGGCACCATAGGCTTGGTTATTTCTACATTGTATCGTCAGGGACGCTGTGTCTTGATTGGCTGCTTTTGGGGCCACTCTGCAGGGATGACCTGGTGTTGGTTGGAAGAGGACCCCGCAATGACACCCTGACCGTGCGCACGGTGAATGTGGGGCTGACGCTACTCGGAGTGTGGGACGCAGAGCATTCCGGCGTGGCCGACTACCTAGCCTTGCCTGTGGAGCATGCCATCCATCCGGAGGCGGCCCAGAGCCTGGTTGTTGGGGATGTTGTCTGCTTCAGCACCCAGCTGGTTAATCACGACGGTGGGTGAAGGCTGAGGCCCAATTAGGGCCTTTCTGTGGCAAGTTGTGGTCCAGGTCCTTTCCTGCAGATTATGTATAAGTGGTAAAATCAGAGTGTGCTTTGATGCAGCTTGTAAAATACAACCTGTTTAGTTACTGTTTGTAGATTTGGAAAAGTCTTCTTTCTCCTTCAAAAGACTAAACCTACTGTCCATTTGATGGGCTGTTATCAAGATTAAGCTACATTAAGGCTACATAATCACCCTGGATAATATTGGATAAAAATATCTGAATGACCAATAGTTTATATCTTATTTTGATTGTGTTGTGAGAAATGCATTGGAAAAGACTAGACTGCTTGGAAGAAGGGATGACTGGCAAGTAGGTAGGGAGATGGATTCAGTTATCACAACAATGACCACTCCATTGGGAAGCCTGAAGACCCAGAGAGGAATGAATCTTCTGGAGAAATACCATCTATACGTTTGCCAGGAGTCAACTTAATCATAACGGCAACTAAGAATTCTAAAAGAAAATAATTATAGGGTGGTTGAAAAATCTTCATCAGTTACAAACATGAAATGCTTTTTTGGTTTGTTCAGTGTTGTGAACATCATGGCTATTTCCATGAATGTGACTGTCCCTTTCGGCTCTGACTTGCTTGTTTGGCCCTCAGGTGTTCCTGGTACCTGGAGCTCCTCAACAGTGGCTCTCCTTCAAGTAGATCCTAAGACTGGTGTGGGTGTGGCCAGACACCCCGGCACAGCAACTGTCTACTATGAGATACCCGGCCAGCTCAGAACCTACAGAGAGGTAATCTTCTCAGAGCTTTGTTCATGTGTAAATAATTTGTTCCGAACGTGAGATTGGTATAGTGCCAGTGAATTTTTAGATATTGAGGCATGGTTCTCTAGAAAACCCAACACTAAGACGGGAACTTTCCTTCATGGGTTTCTGCTCGAGGCTCCATGTCCAGATGGAGAGCTGGACGTTCCTGCCTCTCTGAAGGGTTATTTTCAACCCGCGAAGGGCTCTGTGCAGCTGAACAACAATGACAGAATTTATCAGCTTGTACCATTACAAGGGATCTTTTTAGAAACAACACTTAAACAGCCACAGCCTGACACTATTTTGCTGGCCAGTGAATCGTAGACTCCCGTGATAATGCTCATCATTTCTGGTGGTCTTAACCGTGGATGAGTGGGAAAACCTGCCTGTACTGCAGCAATGGTATACATTTGTCACGAAGTGCTAAAGTCAACATTCTCCTAATTTAGCTCATAAGAACATGTGGGGGATTTACAAACCAATAATAACTCATAAATTATGGAATTATCTTTCCACTAAAGGATTTGAATGTTTTCCCATTTGATTGTTTGTTTTTCCTCAGGTGTCTGTCAGTAGTGCCATGCAGACCACTGTGATGGTGCAGCCAGGTGTTCTGCAGAATGAGCAGCAGTCTAGGGTGCTGGTCAGCACAAGAGAACAGGGAACCAATCTCATAGGTAGGTCTTCTCCATGACTTTAGCCTTAAACCTTGCCTGTAAAGGTCATAAGCTTCTGAGATCTTGTCTGTCCGTAAGTTATCAGTGGGTCAGTATGAATAATTAGTGTCTGCTTGAGAGGACATACAGGACTTTTGGTCACATGCCCAGTACCTTGACTGTTACCAGACCTTCATTAAAGTTTGGATATTGCCGATTTGGGTAGCTTGTAGCCTATCCAGAGGCACCTGGAGTGTCTATTACAGGACAAATAGAAAGTACAGTATTTTTGCCAAATTAGCTTCTTTCTCAGCTGGGAAACTCAGCTAGTAAATTCCTGGACAGCACTTGGGTTTGTAAGCTGGTATTTGCCTCACTTCCACGTCACTTTGGACAAATGCATCTGATAAAGAAATGCTCTATATGGACAGAAGTCTTGGGACCTCTGGCCATTACACCTACAGGAAATTTTATGACATCCCCATTCTAAATGCATAGACATCAATATGGACATCATAGACATCAACATGGACATCGTAGACATCAATATGGAGAGGGCCACCCCTTTCAGCTATAACAGTCATCGTTATTCTAGGAAGGCTTTCCACTAGATTTTGGAGTGTGTCAGGCACTGATGTTGGACGTGAAGGTCTGGCTCACAGTCTGTTCTAGTTCATCCCAAAGGTGTTTGGGGTTGAGGTCAGGGCTCTGTGGGTGCCAGTGAAGTTCTTCCACACTAAACTCACCCAAACATGTCTTAATGGACCTTGCTTTGTGGCAGTGTGCTTTAAACCTCTACATCTGACGCTTGGCATTGTGCTTCATGATGTGAAGCATGCATGCAACTGCTCAGCCATGGAAGTCCATTCTGTGAAGCTTCCAGCACACAGTTTATCATGGGGTTAATGCCAGAGGGAGTTTGAAACACTGCAGTGTGTCCCGGTACTTTTGTCCATATAATGTAAATAAATGTAGATGCAAACTTACAACTTGTGTGTTCTCTGTAGGGGTTTGTTCACCGTCACAGATCACTGCCATACATCAACTGCATCCTGAATCTTCTGTACGCTGCCATGTCCACTTCAGCAATGAGGCCATTGAGTTCCCTGCTCATGATGTGTTCACCACACAGACAGGATTCGACCCCAAGACCGGTGAGTGAAGGATGTACGGCCCCATTTCCAAAAATGTTGGGATGTTTACCTGTGGAATATTCAAAGAAACCTGTTTGGGACTTTCTACTAGTAGGTGAATAGGTAACAGATGGTAGCAGATCACGATCAGGTATAAAATAAGAATCCTCGAAGGGCTTGGTTTACAAACAAGGATGGGTCGAGGTTTGACATTTTGTGCAAAGCTGCATAAAAGTGTATGATTGCAAGGAATTTAGGTATTTCACTATCTACAGTCTATAACATCATTTAAAGATTCAGTGTCTGGAGAATTTGCTGTGCATAAAGGGCAAGGCCACATACACAAAGCAATATTCAGTGTGTGTGATCTTTGAGTCCTTACATGGTACTGCATTCAAAACTGACATTCTTCTGCAATGAATGCAACCACGTGGCTTCAGGAGAACATAGGAAAGCCATTACTGGTGTAAATGGTTTAGTGCAATAACTACATATGCAAGGTAAGAGTCAACTGTATAAAGGCAAACATCAACAATCCAGAAACACCTCTGTTTTTGAGGAAAATGAACTTAGTTTTCATCTTTGGCCCAGAGAACTCAATCACCATGCTTCTTACTAATGGCATGTTGGAAAGCCAGTGTCAGTCATGGGGGTCTGGTTTGGCATGGGGAACCTGCACATCTGTGAAAGCAGATCAAATGCTCCCAGCCTTTATGGAACTTGTTGCCGGCGTCACATTTATAAGTTTGACTTATAAGGGCCATAAATCAGAAGAAAGAAAAGGTACAAAAATACAAGCTGCAAGAGTATAAAATCAAAGCGAAGAGTGAATGTCAAGGGATAACAGGTTATACCCCAGGTTAGAGAGAAATCACACTTCTGTGCAGATGAGAAAAGTTACACCTCCTTGCAAGTTAATGGAGTTACAGTAGATCAAGGTCTGTATCAGAGCAATTACAGCTTAGATCACCTATGGTGACTTTTCAGGATTAGGAAACAGTATCCAGAGGAGTATAATTCTGGAGTTGAAGTATTGGTTTGCTCCTCAGTTGTATGATAGGTCTTTGTCATCTTTTTCTTTTGATTTACATGGGAATGTAAAATCACTGTCCCATCCAGGCTTCTACAACTGCTCCGTGGTCCTGAAGGCCCTGACAGACCAGCAGATGAAGGTCCTCAGCAGATCTGCAACCCAGCTGGTGGTGAAGGCCACTGTAGAGGGGGGACACTTCTCGGGGCAGCAGCTTGGCGCCCAGCTTCCAGTGAAGCCCGTCTTCTATGCTGACCTGAATGAGATCCTGCTCACCAATCAGCACCCATCAGCAGAGTTCACAGTGTATGGAGCACCTGTAACCATAAGTACCCTTGAGGTGAGTATGTTCATTATTTCAATGTTGTTTTCCTGACAGATGGTAAAACGTCACATTTAATCCTTGCTTTAGTGGAGGACATGGCCATCATCAATTCAAAGTAGCTTCACCAGACAACCATCAGTCTCTCAACCTCTGATCTATGTAGTCAACTGTAGTTTTATCAGTTAGTCTTCACACTTTGTAGCCTCACATTAAAATTTGCTTTAACGAAAGACTAGTGTTACTTTTCATCAGAAAACTAATGTTGAATATCTAATTAAGTGATTCTTGCAGGTGACGTCAAGCTCATCGAGCGTTGTGATTCATCAGAAGGAGGTCTCGCAGGGCTTCCCCGGTTTTGCCAAGTATACAGTTCACTTGGCTGACCTAAGATTTGCTCAGGGCGGTGTATTAGCCACAATCACTGTAACGAGCTCCTCGACAGAACAGGCCTTACAGCTGCCGGTGGCAGTGATCCATGTGGCTGACCCCAGCACAGCCATGCAAGGTGGGTTTCTCTTTTGTCTTCACCACTCAAAACCCTTGAGAATGTTCATGTTGAGTAGGATCTCTAAAATACCTTGTAAACATGGCTTGCATTGGTAGGCGTTGGTATCACAGTAGCAAAAATTAACATGTAGTCTTATTTGAGCATACCATGAATTGTCACGTCTTATGCAACTGTATAAATGTAGGCATTCAGTACATCAGTTTCAAAATTTCAGTAGATATCAGTTACATAAAGAATTGGAGTCACCAAATTGCCCGTAGGTGAGCACGTGTGAGTGAATAGTGTGCAAGTGTTCCCTGACTTGTACTCATAGCCTCCAGAATAGGGTCCAGACCCCCCCACAACTCTGAAAAGCACAAAAAGTTATAGAAGATGGATGGCAAAATGGAAATTACAGAAAGTATAAGGCCATTGTGACACTGGTGATTCATGCAAGGGTGGATAATCATTCTTTGGCACTGTCGGTGGTCCATGACATGTTTATCTGACTGCACAGCTAATCCAGCTGCAGCCTGGGAGGGGGCTTCTCTACTGCAGCAGTTCATCGAGTCGTACCAGGTCATGTTCTTCACCCTCTTTGCTTTGCTCGCCGCCACGGCTGCAGTCGTCATTGGTGAGTATGGCTGCTTGGGCCAGCCGACTTTAGCCAACGACTAATCAGTGTGTCCCTTCCATTTTAAAGCATTGGACAGCATATGGATGAAGATCCCTTTAACCCCAACTGTAGATCTGGGGTCTCATCAAAGTGTGCATAGAACGTTTCCTAAAACTGTGCGTATAAATAGCTGAATGTTGATAAATCTCATGCATTCTAAATGTGACTACCTACGCCCATCAAGACTAATTTAAATAAATACCCTCAATGAACCATATATGGGCATATAACTTCCGCATAACACACATTGGACCACAGTAGGAGTATGTGCCGTAGAAACAAAAATCGTGAAGAGACATATGCCTTTAAATCCTATTTCTTGTGTGATTATATTTAGTGCCATATGCTAGTATTGTGATTTTGTAACTGCATTTTGGGATTAAGAAAAAGTTTTTTAAAATGTGCAGACAGGGACAATCTGAGCATAACCAAGAATGAAGTGAAAGTTTTGCCAGACATAGAAATGTATTGTTTGGCAGCCTTATTAGTTGCCAGTCAAAGAAAGAGAAGGACCTAGCATGAGGACAGGTGACATGCGCAGTTAATGCTGCAAACGGTAGTCTACAGCAAACGGTAGTCTACAGTTAACGGTAGTCTACAGCAAATATTGTAAATATTAGTCGCATCATTTTATAAAATCATGGCGTCTGAAGCTGTGTGATGTACTTTATGTATCATCTGTTTATTGTAGGTGTCCATCACACGTACATTACTGTATGCATTCTGTATTACAAGTTTGACATGGACGGGGGGAGCGGTGATGGGTCCGTCCCAGAAATGCGTTGTTGTTCCCACAGCCTCTAGTTCTTAACTGTTTTAAGCTCTTGTGTAAATTGCTTTTCTACCTGCGTCTTTCCACACTAATGGAATTGCAGTCGTATACAACATGGGGATGAACGGCAATGCAAAGGCAATAACACGACATTGGCAAAAATTGAAAAATGTATACAAAGCAACCTGGTTTTGGCAGGCAGGAAATTTACAGCTAAAGGTAGAAGCGTTTCATTTATCCACTGAAATTTCATGCATTGATTGTGTATATCAGTCGTTAGCTCTTTGTCAATGACGTGCAACTGATATTCCAGAAATTCAAGTGAAATAGATTTGAATAACTGGTTAATAAGCAAAATTCATGTGCATTCATATTCTGACCTTGGCATTGCAGCTCTAGTCGCAAGTAACACACACATATCACACGAGTAAGTAAA
Source organism: Stomatorhinus ivindoensis (assembly GCA_019775895.2). NCBI lineage: Eukaryota > Metazoa > Chordata > Actinopteri > Osteoglossiformes > Mormyridae > Stomatorhinus > Stomatorhinus ivindoensis. The sequence goes on along the minus strand of JABFEB020000104.1, from coordinate 27,198,831 downwards.
CAGAAAAGTTATGAGTCAAGGCAGTCTGATCTATAGGAACGTTTTCAAAACATCATTAGTGGTATTTGGTGTGTGAAAACTCAAATATTCATGAAAAAATTCTTCCGAATATTTGCATATGAAAATGTTTAATGCTGGTGAATTTATGCAAAGAACTACGACAGCTGCTATTAAACAAACATATTAAGCTGTTATGTTTTCATATAATTTAAAAATAATTACTCATTTTAATCAACTGGTACCATGCAATACAAGCAGATTAACATTAAAAGTTGGTATAGCAAACTACCTGTTGTAGTATAGGATTTATTCAAACAAGGAAACATTTTGTATACTGCTTTTTTTGACGTTCTTATGACCTTAAGTCTTTTCCAATAATAACCTTATCTAGCACAATAGCACATTTCAATGCGAATAACATCGGATTCAATTTGTTAAAAGCTTAAATGCATTGGTGAGAGTCTTCATCTTTTATCCCCAGCCTGCCACGCCTTCTCACCGCGGGACCAGCCGCCGCACCCAGCATTTATTCAGAGGACACCTCCTACAGGTGCTGTATGCTCTATGCGCTACCCTACAGGCATTTGGTGGATGTGTAAAAACTCTGACAAACGTGAAAACAACATGAAAAGCATGCAAAGGAAAACTGAAAAGGCAACTGTGCCATCTACATGTACATAAACACAGTGAAAACGCAGCAGTGCCGTCTACATGAACATGAACACAGTGAAAACGCAGCCGTGCCGTCAACATGAACATGAACACAGTGAAAACGCAGCCGTGCCATCTACATGTACATGAACACAGTGAAAACGCAGCCGTGCCATCTACATGTACATAAACACAGTGAAAACGCTGATGTGCCATTTACATGTACATGAACACAGTGAAAACGCAGCAGTGCCATCTACATGTACATGAACACAGTGAAAACGCTGATGTGCCATTTACATCTACATGAACA
>JABFEB020000104.1:27170885-27181067 GCA_019775895.2 Stomatorhinus ivindoensis | reverse complement strand
AAAGTGTGTGCAACTGGAACAGAGCAGACACCGCCTGTGTAGGTCTCCCTACGGCATATAAAGTGTGTGCAACTGGAACAGAGCAGACACCGCCTGTGTAGGTCTCCCTACGGCATATAAAGTGTGTGCAACTGGAACAGAGCAGACACCGCCTGTGTAGGTCTCCCTAAGGCATATAAAGTGTGTGCAACTGGAGCAGAGCAGACACCGCCTGTGTAGGTCTCCCTACGGCATATAAAGGCGCTTTTGCCAGGAAATCCTCCCCAGGCTCGTGAATAACTACAGGGATAGTGCTACAGATATAATCAAATTCTGTTTTCCTACTGTACTGAAATTGCACCAAACCATGAACCCAAAACCGAGGTTTATACCAAGCCATGAGTTTTGTGTACCATTACAATCCTACTAAATATATATTTGAAAAACATTTAATCTAAATCCTGTCTACAGTTTGACACTAGCTAGTTCAGAAAGGTCACACCGTACACTGTCAGTGACCGGTGAGCTATTCTTCTTCATTATCATTGCATCTGTATTACAATGACCGAGCAGCATCAGGCACAATGACTCCCATACCCTGGTTATGTTATTATGCTCAGCTCGGGGCACTGAATAAGTAGGGCTCTAATGGTGTGACATTAGCAAATGATCTGTATGTGAGGAATGAGTCCCTTACAGGAACTATACACTGGCGTTCATTTCCCTGCACAGATCTGTTGTTTTTGTTCTTCGCCTTTCCCTTCGGAAATGTGACTCAAAAGCTGTTTCCCTCCTCGACTATGGCCAGTGAGAGTCAAAGCAGCATGGAAGGCCGTGCTTTGAGCCAAGGGCGTAGATTTGGCGATGGATGATAGGGGGGTGTCCCAGTCAGCTATTTTTTTTTATAGCGGAATGAACACAAGTGTTTCAGATCTTTTTTTATGAATTTAAAAGTGCTACTGAACTATTTCACGAATGAGTCAGAACGAATATTTTAGGAGAATTGAATCAAATGAAGAAGAGTCATTTCACCCGTCCTCAGAGGGCTCCCCTTGAACTGTGCCCCTCCCCAGAGAAAGCCCTGTTTAGGCTCATTATCTTGTTGAAAGACAAATGATTTTGAGTAGATGCGTCCCATCCTTTGACTGGTATTGCAATTTAACTTAACTTTGTAGCTGAATTAGTAAATGTGATTTATTTACTTCACACTTGAAGTCCTTTTTCAAGAGGTGAGTCCCGTATTTTGTCCAACACCTGTACGTACGCACATATTTATTTAAATTCATCCATCTATAGGGGCAGTATTAGGACCATTTCAGGAGGACTTTTTTTGGCCACCCCCCAAATACATGCTCAATATTATCATCAACATCAGACCTCCTTCTCCTTAGTAAAAGCTTAGCTACCCTTTTCGTAAATCCCTAGTGACGGTACTGCCTCCATCTATCCATCTTCTAATGACTTACCCTGGTCAGGGACGCAGTCATACATTCACTCGCTCACTCACTCACTCACGCACACACATTTATTGATCTATGTCGTATTTTGCAGCTTTTCACGCATAAGTCAATCACGGTTATATATTTACACTAGAATTACGTGCAGGACAAATGTATCTGTCATAAGCTGAATTGTGAAAACCGATACTTAAGATACAACGAAGCTGTTGAATGGGGAAACCTATTATATCTGTTGTCTATAGAATAATTGTTAAAGAATTAAGAAATATCGGGTTAATATTTATCATTTATGTTTCTGATATCAATCCCACATGTACACGTCTTATTTGTATATTTTCACAGCTTTTCACAGTCGCGAATAAACAAAGGGTTAAGTTGGCTTCCAGTGTTCAGTGTTGCGTACGAGGATTAGTTATTGTGCTGCAGAGCCTCCAGATGACGGGCTGCTAAGGACACACAGCTGAACAACTTCATCTTCAGTCATTCAGTCACTACCAAACACGAACGATGGTGGAGCAGAAGATTCACATTGTGTCGGAATTTGCCAGCGGTCAGTTGTAGAGCCAGGGAGAAAAGTATAGCAACTGCGGGACGCCGGTGATTACGATCAGAATGGAAAATCCGGCCGAGAACCCAAGCAAAGCTGCGGAGTACTTAAATGAGCTGAACAAAATCATCGAGACGCAGCAGGAGTTGTTAGAGAAACAGAGGAATAGGATTGAAGAGCTTGAGGAGCAAGTGATCAAGTTATGCCGGGAAAACGCCTGCCTGATAGAGCAGCACCAGCGGCACCTGGCGAACTGCAGGCTGCTACAAGGAAATAGTCATTCTGCTTTAGGTGCTATAAAAGAGAATGTCATCCGAGAAAAGTAAGTCGGCTTTCTTCCCAGCATTTCCTTTGCTATGTAGATGGTCTACAGTGTATGTCCACAGGAAACAGGCATGCAACAATAAAATGCCACGAAAATCACTAGTACCTTTGCAGCAGGCGAGAAACATTGGATTTTGTACCATGCACTGTCACTAGTCAATCACAACAACTGCAAAATATCTGTGGGACAGCGTGAAGAAAAGTCTTTAATTTAAACGAATGCAACTGATCTAAAGGCAAATTTATGTTATTTATACAAGACCCGCTTATTATTATTATTATTATTATTATTATTATAATTATTATTATCAGTTGGATTTGCTAGTCAATATGCATTAAATATACTGGCCTTTAATGGTTGTCAATGCGTTCTTCAAGGCTTAACGCGTGAAAAACTGCTCTCTATTTTGTTTTCGCGTGACTCTTCAACTAAGATATTTTAAAATATCTATTCTTCTGACTACTGTATAGTGTACGTATCTTTTCTAATGGACAGTATTATCCTATCCCAATAAAGTCCTACTCCCATTAGCACAACCATAACCACATTTAAATGGCAAGCAATAAAGGTACAGCTTTGAAAATGGACCGAAGACCCGCAGGTGTCTTTCTCGGCTTTGCGTATTGCTGAGGTTTGTGTAATTATAATTACAGTAGTTGTGATGATGAATCAGCAATACAGGAAAACATCTGCAGTTAAATAAAGCTCAAATGCTTTCGCCAAAATGAAGTGCATACTATGAGTCTTCAGCAGACGCGCATTTAATTTACTGTTTAGTGGGGTCGTTTAAATTGCTGTATTGATCTCGATTCACTTTGCCCTCAGGAAAATCTTTTCAGCCTTAAATATACGAAGAAAACTACGGTCATAGATATAATTGTATAAATATTAAGGGCAAATTTCGTAGCCCACCTACTGTATAAATGATACTATATTGCTTAAATATTTAAACTGTAAAATATTGTTTCATTTGTTTATTATTTGTAAATGTATTCATATGTTTCGTTAAGTCTTACATCCATTTCTCGATTAAAAAAATGGATGTTCATGCTTGTCTTTGTTTCTAATGAGACTCAGTTCGACGAACCGTTATGAAGTAGGCTATTTATAAGGATATGAACGAGAGCAGAACACAAACAAATTGCGTTAATGTACGTTAGTGACAGACAGTACTGACAGTCTAAAAGTCTGATAAATGTGTACAGTATATTTCTTCCCATGAAAGGAACATTGTGTTGTTCTGCTAAATGGATTTAACTCAGCTCAGCATTAATCTGGGGTATTTATGGGTTGAAGCCGTTAGAAAGGAAACCAGTTTCACTTTTGTATGACAGACAGCAGAAAGTACTAGCACTGAGACTTAGAGTTTGGTTTTAAAAGCTTTTGTAGTTTATTGTTTTCCCTACGGTTTCATAGTAATGGGATGCAGATTCAAACTTTAGCCCCCTGTACGTCTTTCTGGGATAATCATGCAGAGCACTTTCCATAGGAAAGTAACATGATATGCAGCCCTCGGTCAGCAGTGAAGTTGGAGGCATATTCGACCCGGATTATTCTGATCACTTTTAGAGATGGAAAGACAAATGACGGCCGCCGGCGAGGACGTAGAATCAGCAAATATTTTCCCGCTGTCGGTATCTGTGGTCTGTCAGTGTGGCATGAAGGTAGGCGGGAGGTTCAGGATGGACACCATAATCATCAGCTCCCCAGAATACTGCCATTAGCGTTTTCCCCCCCAAACAATATTTTTTTGTCAGGGATATAAATATTATTCTGAGGGTAGCAATTACTAGCTGTCAGTGTTTTCTGCGATGATCCTTATTAAACAAGACACAGGCTTATTGCAAAGCTCTGGGTATTAGTCATGTAAGGGAGCCCTAAATGGCGTTATTAGGACTGCAGCACTTCTCAGTCTGGTTTGGTCTGTACGCTCTCGGAAAATAGCTTTATGTTATAGCAAAGGAGGTCCTAAAATGTGCAAAAGAGTTACAGTTTGTCTTCTCCATCATATATAATTCTCCTTCGACTTCACAAAATTGAATAAATTGAGAACCTGGTCAATCATTTAAGAATATTCGGTGTTATCTTGGTGCACTTGTCGCGAATTCTGCAGTAATGAGCGAAGAATGAATAATTCTCAATGTTTCGCAATAACATTTAGACGGCAGATATTTTCACAGTGATAACAGTATAACAAGAAGACAGACTTTATGGCATGCAGCGCTTTTTGCATCATCGGGGCTGTGGAAAGGAAATGGTTGGGTGATCGGTGCATCTAACGCTTAAAGACCGTGAAGGCAGTTGCTCATTGTATTGCCGCTAGAGGTTCCTGGACGGACTTTAATTTTTCCGACGGCTATTTAAAGCTTCAGCAGGCAAAATGAAACCCGTCCTTGAAATCAACGTTCGGCAGTATTTACGTCCACCAACCCTCCCCTTTTGTGTGCAATGGTTAGGGGCACAAGGCAGCCTGTGTCAGTCTAAGCACTTGTAAACTGAGAGAGGATAATACCCATCCTCACAGAATGTGGACATTCCCCACAACTGACAACTTGCCCCAAAGGCATCCAGCCAGTGACTAATATTTCCTTTTATCCGAGGGGACACATGCATAGCTCACAGTGTTGCTTCATGACCAGTTTATACAGCTGGATGTCATTGTGATTGAATTGATTGAAGTTAAGATTCTTGCTCAAGGGTACAAGCAGTTTCATTCCTCAGACTGAGCCAGCAACCATCTGTTCAGTCCAGAGACCATGACACCCTCCATTATCCAGGGAGGGAGAACGGCACAGATGACCTCTGTTTAGAGTCCCTCACAGTTGATATCGGAGGTGGGTTGGCAGAACAGCCCAGAGTGGTCTGCTGAGCTTAATGTCTGTCCCCATGTCACCAGCCTGCCATATTAGCCCTGGGTGGGTAGCATTTGTGCTACCCCCCCCCCCACCTCCCCAAGCCCACTCCCACCCCTACCCCACTCCAACCAAAAACAGTTGGTCAAGAAATTATTTCAGTCTAAATTGGTTTGTTTTTGTTTCAAAGAAACACTATATCTATGACAACATAAATATGTCTCAAAATAATATGTAGTTTATATAATTATGTAGTTTATGTGGTGAAATTCTATACTAAATAAGTCACGTTGTTATGTGAACATAAAGAATAATCTTTTTGGCATTTGGATAAAGTAGCATTTTGGAAGACTATGGCTTTTTATAGATATTATTGGACATTTGACACTTGGGAGTCCAGAAAAAGGTCAGAGAGATGCCATTTATTTAAAGTAAATATGACCATACAGGAATACAACAACGATATAGTGCTACAGGGCTGGATGGAAGCCTGGAGACATTCTCCAGAGATCATTAGTGAAATGGTGTTAGGCGACACTTTCATTCATGCTTGGATTCATTCAGTGTTGAAGATAAGTTCCAGGGCAAGACTCCCTATTTCTGAAAATCAAGACAGGATAATCAAAACTTCAGCAATTAGGAACTCAACCTAAAACATTAATTAGTACACTCACTGAGTACTTTATTAAGAATACCATACTAATTCTAGTTAGAACCTCCCTTTGCTCTCAAAACAGCCTCAATTCTTCATGGCGTGGATTCCACAAGATGCTGGAAACATGCCTTTGAGATTCTGGTCCTTGCTAACATGATTACATCGCACAACTTCTGTGTATGTGTAAGCTGCACATCCATGCTGGGAATCTCCTGTTCTACCTCCAGGTTGTCCAAATGGATTCAGATCCAGTGACTGGGAAGGCCTCTGAGGAATACAGAACTCATTGTCATGTTCATGAAACCAATTTGAGACAAGTTTTGCTGTGTGACCTGATGCTTTATCATGCTGGACGTAGCCATTAGAAGACGGATGAATTGTGATCATGAAAGGACAATACTCAAATGGCCTGTGGCATTTAATTGATGATCGATTGGTATTAACTGGTCCAAAGCATATGGCATGAAAACATGCCTTTCACCATTACACTAACACCAGCCTGGATGGTTGACATAAGACAGGTTGGGTCTATGGATTTATACTGTTAGTTCCAAATTCTGACCCTACCATCTGTGTGCCTCAACTGAAATGAAAATTCATCAGACCAGGCTACGTTTTTCCATTTTTCAGCTGTTCAGTTTTGGTGATCCTGTGTCCACTGTAGTCTCAGCTTTTCGTTCTGATTAACAGGAGTGGAAAACCATCATGGTTTTCTGCTGTTGAAGCCCATCTGCCTCAAGGTTCGACGAGTTGTGCATCCTGAGATGCTTTCCTGCTCACTGCAGCTGTGCAGAGTGGTGATCTGAGTTACCATAGCCTTCCAGTCAGCTTGATCCAGTCTGCCCATGGTCCACTGACCTCTCTCATCAACAAGGCGTTTCCATCTGCAGAACTGTCCCTCACTGGATGTCTTTTGTTTCTCGTGCCATTCTGAGTCAGCTCTGTCAGACTGCAGTGCGTGAAAATCCCAGGAGATCAGCAGTGTCAGAAAAACTCAAACCGGCCCGTCCGGCACCAGGCATCATGACACATTAACTGAAGCTCTTGACCTGTATCTGCATGATTTTATGCATTGTGCTGCTGCTACATGATTGGCTGATTAGAGAATTGCATGAATAAGCAGATGTTCAGGTGTTACTAATAAAGTGAGTCTTCATTGCAGACTCATCACAAGTGACCATACACACTTTTTCTCCAGAAGCATCCACAGTTCCCTCCATATTTAGCTTCACTTCAGGCTTTTTGCTTGTAGCAGCACAAATGTATTTGAGTTTTAATTGGTTTGAACTTGAATTTAAATTGGGCCATAATTGGGGCAAACTTCTTAATTCAGCCATTTGTGCGCTAAACCTTGACGTCTCTCTAAAGATAAGAGGAAAAACATAGCGGTGCCCAGTGTGTGCTAATTTTCACTGCAGTGTGCATTCTTGCTAGTGGGTTACATCATCAGTTAGTGGAAGAAAGGTCCATGTTTTATGAAAGGAAGGCAGCATTTGGGAGATAAATAAACTCATGGTAGAGTGGCATAGCATCACCTTAGCAGCACAGAAGCCCCAGGATTGAAGAAATGTCCAACATGATTTCATATACAACTAGAGATACATTTCAGTAGGAAAATGTGAATGTAATTGTGCCAATAGCATCAGTTTGCCTCTGCACACCATAGCCTTGCAATTACATGGATGCTAACACTTGGCCTACAAAAGAAAGGTTTGAGTTTCTGGAAAGAGGGGTGAAAAAGAGGGATGCAAATAGAATATTAAAAAGAGAAATACTTCTCCTTAATGAGTGGGATATTTGAGAGGTGGAACAGAGTTTCTAGGTGAAAAATTGTAGAAGGAGATAGGTGCCAAAAATGAATTAAAGTCAATGGAAAGAAAATAGAGACATGTAAAAAAAGGGAGTTGGAAAAACAGCTCAAAATTGGTCGAATTCTTTTGAGGTGCATACTGGATGTATTCGGTTGAAGAATGACAGAATGGCAACATTGTGAAAATTTTCCCCCTACATGTCTTTGGGAAAAAATGTGACAGAAAGAGAGATGGAAAAGTGGGATGTGAGTGGAATATCAAAAAGAAAAATACAAGCACACATCTTAATGGGTGGAACACAGTTTCTAGGTGAAGAACTAGTAGGAGGAAGTAGGGCTCAAAAATCACAGGATAAAACTAAAGAGTAATTTATGATTGTTTGGCAATCACATAATATCATTAGCTCTAAGGAAGCTGTAATTGTTACTTCAGTACTGTACTGTTTTACTTACATTATCTTAATGTTTTCTGTGAGAAGGGGGTAATTTACACAAATTTAGAAGAAGGTGCCTGTCGTAGAAGGACTGGAGATGCAATGGTATCAGTGGGAAAGATGTGCCCACAGCAGCTTCTGATTCCTATGTGTGAACATATATCTTCTAGAATCCTTGTTCCACAAAAATGATCTACTTTCCTAAAACAAGAGGATCTGCTTGTGGTAACACCAGTTTATTTTCCAAAATCTCTGCACAAGAGTCATAATCAAAAACTTGCAGCAGCGCATAGGGCTGGTATAGATAGACAAAGGGAACCAAATTCCACTTCTGAGATGATTCCAAAGTCCAAGCAGGACCAGAAGGTCATGAAGTTGATAGGAGCAACCAGGGAAAAGCTACCCGATCCCAAGACAAAGAGCAAGAAATCCAGAAGGACAAACAGAAACCACACACAGGAACTGGGCAGCCACAATCCAAACACTCAATAGTTCACAAAAACCATACCATGAAAATTAATCAAGAGTCACAGAGAGCCAGAGCAGGAGCTGATTGGGCATAGCTGAATGGAGACCACTTGATGCAGTTATGACATTCATACTTATTTTGGGTTTCAGAATGATTGTGATATATATTTAAAGTTGTCTAGTTACACTGGTATTAACGGAGTTGAATCTATTATTATTATATACATATATTATATACATATGTTTACCGAACAATTTTATCACAAGTTGGTTGCAGTTATTGTGACTACTGCAGCTATTATTCCTTACATTTTTAGTTATTTTGTAAATCTTGCGCCAGAGTGGCAAATGTGAAACAGATGTAAAACAGTCAGGACACCAACGTTCAATTCTATACTGCAACAAATCCCGAAAATGTTTTTTTTTTCCTTGTTGGTGCTCATTGTGCTGTTTTCAATGTGACAACAATGCTGGAGTTGTTTATTCCTTGTGCAACACAGGAAGTAAAAATAAAGTGTCAAGTGAGGAATTTTAGAGGTTTTGTGTATATATTCAGTTTGAAATGAGCTGCAATGGTAAAGTATTTAATCTTGTGAAGATTACTTCATTACACTAGTACACTTCGCATTACTTAAGGAAAACACTGCAATCATCTTGTTGAGACTCCCACTCAGTTACTTCACAGGTAATCTGAGCCTGCTTCCTGGAAAATATGTGGTGCTTTAGATAAAATCATCTGTGAGAAAAAATGACTGCAAGATGCAGCATCTGTGTATCAAACTACGGCCTTTATATCTTTATATTTTAGTCACTGTCCTTCAGCTGGACGGGGGGGGGGGGGGCTTTCTCAACATGCATCAGTGTTCTTATCCTTTCGTTGTTGTATGTTTTGCTTTTCTTTCCCTTTTGTGATAGAAGCTAAGTGGTTTATTTACAGCCTGGCAACATCTTGTGCAGACTCTTGCATGCTGGTCAGAAAGTGTTCTCCATCCTACCTTATTTCCATAGAGCAGAAAGAATGTGTGAGAAGCAGAAAGAGATTGGCTCGCACAATTACCTTCCTTATGAGAGAAGGGGTGAGCGGCTGCACAGTGGATCTTATCGGAGCTGTTTAAATGGGGGTCATTGATCATCTGCTTAATGGCTTGTAGTATTACTCAGGTATAAATCGCCGAATGGCTCACATTCTCTATTAAAAAGAGCTCTTCTAAATCGTCAAAAGAAAATAACCCCAATCTTGAAGGAGAAGCATGTTGTGGTAAAACCAAGTAAGGAATTCTGTAATTTAAGGCCTTACTAAAAAAAATGTTCTCCTGTCACTGTTTTGGGGCCATTTTAAAGGAAAAAATCTATCTTTTATTCTTCCAATATTTCCACTCAGCGCATTTTAGCAGACTTTTATTAATGAAAATGAATTAACTATGTTTTGTTTTTTTTTTCAGCCCTAAGTGCCTGATTACTCTGTGAAAACTCTCATTATGATCTGTGGCACATTTTTAATCCATGTTCTAATCGAGCCTTAAGTTGGTCCAGTGTGGTTTTACCAGTTAGAATATCTAACCCTGATTTGTACTTTCTAGGGGAATAATACACACACAGGTTTGTAGTTATATCTTAGTGGGGACTCTCCATTCATTTCTGTGGGGAAAGCT
>JABFEB020000104.1:27151216-27166185 GCA_019775895.2 Stomatorhinus ivindoensis | reverse complement strand
AACTTGGTTTGTGACGCTGTCACACTATAAGGACAAAAGCATTGGGACACCTGGCCATTACACCAACAGGAACTTTAATGACGTCCCATTCTAAATCCATAGGCATCAGTATGGAGTTGGCTCCCCCTTTGCAGCTGTGACAGCTGCCGCTCTTCTGGAAAGACTTCCCACAATGCTTTAGACTGTGTCTGTGGGAATTTTTGCCCATTCGTCCAGAATGACGAACGTGAAGGTCTGGCTCACGGTCTCAGTTCTAGTTCATCCCAAAGGTGTTTGATAGGGTTGAGGTCATGGCTTTGTGCAAGCCAGTCAAGTTCTTCCGTAGCAAACTCATCAAACCATGTCTATATGGTTTTTTTTTTATGGACCTTGCTTTGTGCACAGGGGCACAGCCTTGCTGGAACAGAAAAGGACCTTCCCCAAACTGTTCCCGCAAAGTTGGAAGCGTAGCATTGTCCAAAATGTCTTAGCATGCTGAGGCACCAAGAGTTCCCCTCACTGTAACTAAGTGGCCAAGACCAGCCCCTGAAATACAACCCCACGCCATTACCCCTCCTCCACAAAACATTACAGCTAGTACCAGGCAATCAGGAATGTAATGTTCTCCTGGCATCCTCCAAACCCAGACTCGTCCATCAGATTGCCGGACGGAGAAGCATGATTTGTTACTCCACAGAACACGTTTCCACTGCAATCATGTTCAAGAAGATTACAGTTTGAACCTTTCCTAAATATTGCCCGATCACCTTGTATTGAAAAATAAAGGCAGATGGTATTTTCACCCAGGTATCAATAGCCATCAAAGATACATATTTGCACCAGGGTGGATGACCAATGTGGCTATTTGGGTGTATATAGCAGGCTGATGCTTTTTGCAGCCAGGTGTCAGTAACAAACAATGCTGTATTATGAGTTATTTGTGTCAAAACCAGGAACTTAAGCTACAGTAATTAGCCACACATTATGGAGGATGTGAGCAGTTCCCATCAGTGTGATCTTCTGCACTTCTTGGGCTGTGTGGTGACCAGGTAGCTCTCAAAGGTTTTTGGAAAATCCTTTCTTTATAGTTCCATGAGCTCCGATCGCTACCGGCACATCGCTGGTGTTGGAGCCCCACATCCTGCACATTCCAGTCTCCACTCAATCTCTTACAAGTATTTGCCCAGCTTCTCCAGCATCTTTGAGAATGATGTCATGGGATCGCTGATTAGCAGGCAACGATTCTCCTTCTTTAAGTATAGTCTACCGAATCTGGACAGTTTGCTGAAATAGTTTCCCACGTGATGGTTCTGTCATTTATGATGATGACAGTTTCAGGCTTGTGTTCGTACCATTTCTGAGGCACTTTCTCACCTAGCCTACTGCAGATCAGCCTATACAGATAGCTGGCCACCTTGTTCTGTTGCTTCATGTACTCGCTGGGTGCCATCGTTGAACAGCCGGCCACAACATGTCTGAAGGTCGCCTCTGCCTTGTGGCACATTCTGCCCTTGCTGTTGACTTGCTGCTTCAAAATGTTCTTCGGGTGGTACCTGGTGTTGAGTGCCTGGTCCTGTGCCGGGATGATCACGCCTTTGATTTTTCTCTTGAGCCCAGAGCTGCTCAGCAAGAACTTGTTCTTTATTTCCTTTGCCATTTCAATCAGAGAGTCTTTTGCTATGGTGGCCTCATTATTCCTCATAATCTTGATCAAGCTCAGTGTCATCACTCAAGCAAACAATGGTACTGTTAACTGCAGATGTATATAATAATAATAATAATAATAATAAATAAATTACTGTAATAATAACATTAATTGTAACAATATCACCAATAGTGATATGAAATAATATTAATCATAGTTATTATAATAATAATAACAATTATTATTATTATTATTATTAGACCTTTTATAGTTCTTTCCACATTGGCACTTTCACCAGTTGAAGTGATGTGCAACAAAGCAAGCAGCACTCTGAAAAGTAAAATGTGTGTGGTTTTGAACCAATATGGGACATGATCTGTCTTGTAGTTTTGCCCAGGCGATCGGCCCTCAGGGTGGGGGGTCGGTTCCCTGATTTCATGCTAGATTGATCGATGAGGACGTGTATCCACAGTTAGCCAGATACAACGGCAAGGTGAGCAAAAGCCATGACATTCTGAAAAGGCTGATTAATGCAATTTAATTCTTTGGAGGTCAGGAACTGGCATTTAGGGACAAGATGAGAGTGAAAATTCTAATATCATACACTATAGATGTGCTGTAATGTACAGCAAAACATTAATGTAAATACTGGTGGGCAATATGGGAATATATTATCGTAACTGGTTACGGTTGTAGCCACATTTCAGAAGTATTACCAGATTTGCAATACAGAATCACATTTACTTATCAGCTGATGCTTTTGTTCAAAGGCAAATGGCACATTGCAAACGTACATCGACGTGTCGACTAGTGTGAGTGCAGCTAAGTTGAGATTCCAGTGTACATCCAGTTATAAATTCATTACTTGACACTATTGTTACAATGACAGAACAAACCAGCAAGTGCTGCAGGCTGCAAAAGTAGAACAACATAAAAGACTGAAGTGAAACAAGACAGTTGCCTCACTGCTGTCTGCATATTCACTTCTTTGTCAATTATCTGTCTTAGTGCGTCTCAACTTAGTGACTAGATTTTGTCCATTCCACTTTCAATGACGCTACAGTTCCAAATTAGCGCTTTTCAGCGCTACTGTGCTGGAGCCGTTTCTTATTTGCAGTGGAAAGGCATGGAACTAGTTTCGTACTGGGAATACGTCCAGCACCAGCTCCGGCCCGCGTCGCAGGAAACGAAGCAAAATTAGCCTGCGACCGTGTATCTGTTGCAGTTCTTACTGTTATGTCATTAAAAATTCAAATGTCATAATGGAAATTAATATAAATATTTCGAAATGTACTTGTCGAGTGTGGGACAAGTACAGTTTAGAAAAAGTGAGTTAGAGAAAGTGACTTAGTTGTCCAGGGAAAATAAAGTTGTTGTTCCAAAAGCCCTCGGTTTTAGTTAAATCTGGCCCATAGATGGATCTTTCATTTTCCACTGAATAAAAAAAATCATTCTGCTAATCTGTGCATGCCAGCTCGGCAAGTTTCACTGCTTTTTCTGTTTTCTGTAAAAATGTATTACACTGCACTGACATACAGCACTGTATTCAAACCTGTCTTCAGTAAGTCTTAAGAGGATAGGTTGCTTTATGTAAGATCAATAGATCTGAATGCACAGTCAGCATGCAGAGAACTACACCTGTAGCATTATTTGTAGGCTGACTTTCCTGTACAGTGTATTACCTATGGCCTGTGTAGGCCATGTATTTCAGACCTGAAAAGTCCCATCTGCACTGTCCATCTGTCCGGAACACCTGTTTCCCATTCTGTTTCTCCTGCTGTGTTTTGCTTATCAGATAAGTCCACTTGAACACACACGAACCTGCACATAAATCCAGGGAAAAGGTCCTAAGGGGAACAGCAGTGTTCTTGTTTGCTGGAAAACTCATATGATATTTAATCCAGAATGTTCTGCTGTTTTGTTTACTAATGGTGGTAATCGTTATAGCAAATTTATCTTCCGCAGAACCTATGGTGGCAGGTGACACATCCTCTGAGCATGATGTCACACGTCCACACTGCGCTGATGTAGATGCAAACCGCTGCTGGAATGCTCTCCCCAGCCACGGTGGCATCGTATTGCAGCTATAGCTTATTAAGCCCCATGCATACACTGACTCAGCAGCGTTCCTCTGACATTTGGTGTGAGGGCAGGAGGATGGATGCTGTGTTGCAGTGGTAATGTCTGTAGTCATCTCCTATGGAGCTGTTTGATAGAGGATGGGAGCTGGCTAAGAGCTGCCTTAGCTTTGAAGAGGTAAGATCAGGGGACAGAAAGTAGCCGTATTTATTCCTGGCCCCCCATGCCCATCCTCTTGTCCTGACATGTATTACCCATCTGTAGCTCTAATACAACTAATGGAAATGTTATCTGTTTGCCTTTAAAGTAATCGTTCCTTGGGCTTTAATGCCAACTACCGCAAGCTCTATCACTATATGCTAATGGCGATCAAATGTAATTTACACAAAAGGCTGGCTAATAACATATTTAGTCATTAACACATGCCTCTGCTTTTACTTAATCCTTTTTTGGATAATTGTAATTCCTGAAGGGAAAGTATTTGATGGATCTTACAACAATTTCACAAAAAAATGTAATGGATGAAAGTCTACACCTGATTTAAACTGTCCCAAAATTGAAGCGGCTGGATGGCAGCAAAGGAAGGAAAAGGAAGCTGTAGAAGACACGTGATCTTGTGAAAACAGTAACTCTAGAAGTATATGATGGCTGTTTTTCCCAGGAACATTGTATAGGTGATCATCAGGGGCCTATTTCATTTTGAGACATATCACTCCAAACCTGAAGCAGTGTCACTGGGAAAGATTTCTTTGAGACACAATGTTAAGCTTTTCATAAGGATTTTTGGAGAGGTGGAGAGAGTGTGTGGGGGAGCTACCGATTGGATTGGGTTGTGTGGTAACAGTAGGTATTAGATGGGGGGGGGAGGTTGGTGACAGGACCAACGACCATTGACAGCATCTCATTTCAATTTCCTTTGTAATTGTGCACTTTAAGTTGAGGCCATTTTTCATTTGGTTAGAGACTCTTAAGATGGTCAAAGATTTTGGAAGTCCTGTTCCGACATTCTATGCATCCTGTAAAACCTGAAAATCCTGGATTTTTTAAAATGCATTTTCCAGTCTTGTAAAAGTCATGGAAATTTAAAAAATGTCCATATGTCCTACAAAATAAATGGATTTTCCTGAATTTTTACAGGCATGATAAAATTATAACCTAATCACGCTTTGAAGTTGTAGGCTTTTATAAAAGTTGACCACTGTATACAGCCCACTGAGTCCTGCCCAATCTCCGTTCCCTTGTCGGCTGTTGATTGTGTTTCTTATTAGATGTTCTCTGTTTTAAGTCTGTGTAACTACTCTGTCTCCTTGTGTTTAAGTCTTCATTAGTTCTTGTATTACTTACCTGTCTTTGTTTGCAGCACTTATAGCCTCTTTTGTTCTTGAATGTTTTGAAATGTGTTTAAAATCAAGTTTCCTGTGCTGAAACGGCGCATCATTGGCAATCATCCATTCCCAGTTTGTCATGCTGTGGCATAATTTAAAGGAAGAATATGTGGATTATCAATTATAGGTTATACTATAGGAAATAATGCCAGAGTTGAAAGTGTCAGGATTTTTTAGAGTGACGTTTGGGTTATTCTTTGACAGTGACCTGCACTTGGCGTGCAAATGCTATGTCCTTTGAGAACCCTGCATCCACAGATGTTGACATAAACACGCTATTAGCATTTTTCCCCCTGCTTTAATCCACTTCCATCAGGATCATTGACTTCCATTTCATAGATGCAGGCATGTGATATTCCGTTTTGTCGTGCCGCACAGTCTGAATCAGAATGTATCCAATACCAAATTACCAAGGAGATGTGATAAGATTCTGCAGCTCTCCTGGTGAAGCTGCCTCATTTTCCCATGCCACTCAATACCCTTTCCCAGACTGCAGATTTTACATTTATCATATTTATGAATCAAACGCCATGCTTGCTGTGATCCTTGGTGTGCAATCTGCATATTAGCGATCATGATGTATTTAGATGCATAATCCAGATTGGTATGTTAGTAAATAAAATCAGAGGAAAACATTCTTAGCACCTAATAATTTTCAAGACTGTTAGTTTATTTAATAGAGTATATTAAATTGCAGCAGTGTGTCAATCTGTTGACTGCCCAGTACAGCCCATACATACCTTTATAATGCAGTACAAAACATCCTTATTGCTAATACCGACCATTATAACGTATCATTAAGGTATCTATAGTGCATTATAGATGAGAGCTTCATACAGTATTCATAATGCATAATACACATGGCTATAATGTATGCCATATAATTAATATTTATAGCCATGTTTATAATGCCTTAGGAACACATTATTATTTGTTATGAATGTGTTTATAAATGACTAAAAACATGGCTTATTTGCAGAATCTTGCAATTTTGGATTAGCTGCCAAACTATTTTGTTGTCTGAGTATTTGTACTTTGTGCAGCGAAAAAATGTGTGTTGAATGGAAACACATTGCCACTGAGGTTAATATATATATTTAAAAAGTGGTTGAATCTGAAGATTGAGAGAAGCGAGTTTGTGTGCTCCAGGGCACAGTGACTCTAGGGGTTGGGGGCAAACCCATATCTTCACCTGCAAACTTTGATATGCATTTGCCATCTATGATGGTGGATGCCCTATTATGATGGTGGATGCCCTATTATCTCAGAGCAGTCGTGAGATACTGATGTGGTAGGTCAGATTCCAAAAGAACATATCATGAGCTGACCCAGGCCATCTAGTTACTATATCTGGCAGTGCCATGCCGGCGTCACCGATGACTTGTGTATTTGTAGAATAAAATACCTTTTTGAAAGCCTCTTCGTTGGCAACCATTTCACTTTTTGCCACAAGAGATGTATGCTGTACTATTATACATCTGATAAATAAACCCTTTTTCTATGTTCGCCTGGTCCCCATGCAACATAGGGAAACTCCATGTAGGCTGAATAGATTAGTTATGCAATTCAGAACGGTTGACATGAAGGTGCTGAACATTGTGTGGGACATCCCCAGTCAGTGTGCCTGTTCCCTCTGGTAGATGCCTGTTGATGGAAAGCAAACAGTAGTCAGAACTGTGTACAGATATAACCTGAGTTTGAGTGGGTGGTCTCTCTAAAGGTATGGTCACAGTAGCGTGAAAATCCAGTATCTTCACAGAGTTGAACAGGTAATATAGGTATACCACGGTAGCTTCATTCAATGAATGAATAACATTGCTTTTGAAACTTGCACATGGGTAGGCATGTGAGAATCATCATAGCTAGTGTTGTGTTATAAATGGGGATTGACACAACTGCCACGTAACGTTTTAGAACTGCAAGCATTCCACCACAGATGAAGCACTTTTACGTCAGTTGCATCATAAGCATGTGTGCATGTCTGTAAGTGGAAAATCTTGCATGGCTGGCTTGGTTTAGCCTGGCGGTCAGATCTAAGAAGGCTTTTGTTTGTTCCAAGCTTCTTCCATTTAAGAACGTTGGAGGCCCGTGTGCTTCTGAGAAACCTCATTTCCATAAAACACACGTGGCCTTTGCCAGCTCTGTGCTCCAACACAATTCTGTATCTGACCTCTGCGGGCAATCCTTCATGGCTTCCTGTCTGCTCTGAGATACATTATCACCTGTGGGACTGCAATAAAGATAGTTGTGTGTCTTTCCAAATAATATCCAGTCAATATCCACATATCCACAGGTTGAGTCTAAACAAGATCTATGCACATCTCAAGATTGACCGATAGAAATGGGACAAACCTGAGGTGAATGTCAAGTGTAATATCAAAGGTTCTGAATACTAATGTCAATGTCATGTGTCATTTAATTTTTTTTAATGAATTTAAAACATGAATTAATGAATCTTTATGTGGTATTGAATGCAGATTGATTAGAGAAAATAAATGTAAATGATTATACCATAGAGCTGCAACGTAACAAAAAATAAAACAAATGATGTTCACTTTGTGAATGCATTGTAATCTAGCTTTGTCTTGTTATTTCTTCTGCTTTGACCACATTGTTTCTGGCATCCCTTTAGCCTGTTGGGGCTGTGAAGTCTCAGAATACCCTTGAAGGGGATGTTCACCCTAAAACTGAAAAAGACATGTTTTAGATGGGCTTTTATGGTATCATCTAGGCTGTTCTGCTTTTGGAGATATCAGCCTAGGAAATGTCAGGCTTTTCTTGAATATAATGGAAGTGAATGACATTCATTTTATGGTAATTAAAGCACTGGAGAAATACATTTGAGAAATTCAACAGCACTGGCTCTTAATCAGAAATCTTGACCTCATTATTGAATATAATCCACAGACTTTGTAGTGAGCAGCTTAATGTACAAACTGTTTCCTGCTACTTTTACTGACTTAAAATTCACCTTTGTGCTTCTGTTCACAGCTCCAAAACTAGGCAGCTCCCAGCACAACAACCTAGATGGATAGAGAGCACTAACCCCCCCCCCCCCCTAAAATATATTGGTTTTCAATTTTGGGGTGAATTGCCCCTTTAACACAGATTTCTAAGATTTAATTTAAACATTACAACAGCCATGGGTTTCTTGCTACAGCAGAAAGTAATAAGTAATAATCAGTCTATTTCACTTGATATTCCTTTTATAAGGAATTTTGCATCCAGCCTTGTCTATAGCGGCGTGGTTGTCCTGATGCCTATCCGAGAAACACAGGGAGCATGTCTTAGGTAGTTTCTGTTTTCTGAAGTTGCTCAGCCCAAGTGTGTTTAGCTTGGCTATTGTCTGCAGGGTTCGGCTAAAATCCTCTAATTTATGGCTTTTGCTAGCCAGTGCTGATTGGTCTGAAGGGACCATCACTCTGAAGCTGGCAATGCTCAGAAATATATAATGAAATCTGCCAAAACAGACTGAAATAAGATTAAAGAAATAAATACATAACTTGTTATAACTGAGACTGACAGTAATCTGACTGCACTGAGTATAGCAGTAGATTAGTTGTACTATTCACTCTGAAAATATATATGCCCCTATGCTGATGTTTGGCCAAGCATTGCAGAGTTTGACAGGACAACACTCTCCCAAGACCATTTATATATGATGATTACTAATCACTGTTTGCTGTTTGTCATGCTGTACAAATACGACTGCATGTGACACAATCTGAACTTGTTTATTTCATTAATGTTTAGATGGCTTTCTAATCTACTGCCATGTCTTGCTTGCCCTTCATTCTTGCATTTTCCATTCTAAATGCAAGACATGTTAAGGGGGGAAAAAATCCATTCCCATGTCAATGACATTGCAGATGACCAGATAAATAGAGTGCTGTGTGCAGAGCATTGAACTTGTGCTGCACAGAATTGAAGCACATTGCCATTTTATATCTTCAAAGGATTGATACCTTTAAGTAATTCCCCCAGGCCTCTGTGATCTCCACTCTGCTGCATGCATTCATTGACTGAGCTGCGGTATCGTGTAACATGTTGAAGAAAGCCAGGAATCAACAGCCACCTCCAGCATCTGTATTCATGCACTGCATCTCATACTGTCCTTGTGGGTCCCTCAACTTCCGCAGTCCTAGGAGGGCAGATTGTAATGGACGTGCCTGGCCCACACACTCAGATGTCTCTTGGGTGACTTGAACTGCGTGAAGACACACTAGTAAGACCTATTATAATTGGGTCTTCTATAAGATCCATGGCAAATGTTGATCAGCACTGCTCACATAGTCCAGTCCCCTTTGCCTTTGGATCTCCTGTTTTCAGAGGGAGTAGAAATAGCCCAAACCTGCCCATTCTGGTCATCTTTCATCTACCCAAGTAACTTATATCAGTGTTTCTCAGTTCAGACCCCAGACAGTCAACAGACCTTCCAACCTTGGGAGATTTTTTTGAGCACCACAATGGTGGCACTCTCGCAGACTCACCCTCGCTCTTGTACCCATAGCAGTATGTATTTTGGTATCATTTTAATCTGACAAGGGGGGGGGGGGGGGTGGGTGCTTTTTTGGTGTAAAACGGCAATATAACTTTCAATATAATATTCACCCATCCAGCGGCTTTCAGTTGCCAGTTGTGAGTAAAGTGCGTGTTTCTACTCACCCCCAGTCATTTACTATCACTATTCTCGTCCTTGTACTGTCTAGAGGGCGTGTGCGTGTTTGTGTGAGACATCCGCGAGGCGCCCTGAGCTGTGTATGCAGCCGCGCCTGTTAACGTATGTGATCTCATACGTCATGCGTACAACGTACCTTTTTGTATAAATGCAGCTGTACCAATAAAGAAGCCCCTTTTTCCCGGTTTACAGAGAACCGATGTGTGAGGTGTGTTATTCCTCCGTACAGAGTGTTATACAATCTATCCCTACATAAACCTAGAATAAATGGCTACGCCAACAGCGCCCGTCCTGTTGCATACTGAAACAGCAGCCAGCAAGAAGCATCAGCGTGACCAGCTGCTTTTTGCAGACTTTAGAGCAGGGTTCTTCAAATCTGGGCCCCGATTCCAAGTCCAGGCCTTGTTTTCAGTTCTCCCAGGTATTTAGTTTAGTAATTACTAATTATGATTGGTCAGAGGCTTCACACCTGACTGACAGGCAAAGGAAGGCTGGACAACCAGCAGTGCTTGGACCTCGAGGACCGTAACTTGAATAATAGGGCTTTAGAGCAACAAATCGTACCGGCATACTTAGGTGTAAAAATACCTCCTACCCAAATTCGTGCAGGTTGGTAGGTCTGAGTCAACATCTTTGCTCCCTCCCAGATCCGAACCGGGTTGCAAAATACTGACTTATATCCCAAAATTGGCTCTGTAAGGTGTAATGAAACGTGCGCTGCTGATCGCTGCAAAGGGCAAATTCCCTTGAATTCCTTTCACATCTAACAAGGAGAAAGTTACTGTTCTTCGGCTCAGAATTAATGACGAAGTTCAGTCTCCCCAGAGAGGTTGCAGTGACAGAATAAGCATTACTGAGCTATTGAAATGATGCAGACACAGGCGTCGAAGTGCATCGACTGATGGGCCTGTGTATTTACTCATATCACTGCTGTGGTGCCCATTTCTATTCGTGCTGTTTTAATACCATTACATGGACTAATGGAAGGGTGCATTAAAACTGTGTACTGATGGTACTAATGGTCATAGAGATACGTGGTACATGGCAGATGAGTATATGTAGCTAGTCCCATTCACTGTGTATCTCTTTAAATGCTATAGAGAGCTCTGGCTTTGCTGGTGTGAAGCACCTGTTCTATTTTTTTTTTGTCTTAGGGTATTCTGATATACTACTTTATAAATTTTTTTTAATATTTTAAAAATACAAACTATGACTATATTATCTCACTTCTGAAAATGAAAGCACGGTAGAAGCTTATCTTACTTATATGAAGTTATTCTCATGAACAGGATTATTCTTCTAGACAATGAAATACAGTGTTTGAATTTTGTTCATCACAACTGACAGTCCCTTAATTTAGGTATATTAAAATTGTCACTTGTAGCTCTGACTTTTTTTCAACCATCTTCCCAAGCAGATAGCCAAAAATCTTACTATTGCTGCTGTTTTAAGATAAAATAACAGAAATCTACAAAAATTGTTTGATAACAATTTATATTAACCGCATTCATAGAACATGAATTATACTTTAACATCATAAGTATAGTATAGCATAGTATTTCCTTATAATATTGCTGCTGTTTTAAGATAAAATAACAGAAATCTACAAAAATTGTTTGATAGCAATTTATATTAACTGCATTCATAGAACATGAATTATACTTTAACATCATAAGTATAGTATAGCATAGTATTTCCCTATAATATTGTGTATGTTTCTGATATAATTATTTAATTATTTGTGTGTTTTGGATTAGAACATTGTATCTCTAAATGTAAATCAATGTCATTTTGTTGCATGTATGGTTTTCTGCAAACTTTAATATTGATCATGCAGAGGCATGAGACTTAATACAGCTCTCCAGAGTGTGAAAAATGCAATTAAAAGCAATTTTTGGGATGGCACAGTGTCAGTAGCAGAATGCGCTTAAGAGTCTCTTACATCCGACATGCTCATATTTTGGTTTTTCTCCGCCCAAATTGCAGATTTAACCTCAGAGCACTTAATTCGACGGGAGAATAAGCTTAAGTGAAAAAAGCTCTTTTTTTGACTTACACCTTTGGGAGACTCGACCTCATAGTTAATACGGACAAAATTGACTTCACAGCATTGGATACTTTTAATGAGAAGATGAATAGTAATATTCAATCATATATCTCTTGCTATGAGCTTCTTAAGCTGGATGTTGCATGTGAAATACATTGTAAAAACTCTTGCTATGGGTTACTACTGTCAAATAGCAGGGATGTTGAAATTGAGCTATAATTTAAAATAGGGAGATGCCAGACATTGCCTGAAATACAGAGATGAGTGTACAGAACAGCATAACTGGTTTGAAATGCCATCTTTATACCTGAGCTGCCACTGTAGACTCTCTCTCTGGAACCTTAGCTAGTTCATTAAGCTGCTCCGTGTCAGACACCCTGGGATATCTTCTCTTATAAACAAGCCATCTATATTTGAGCACCCTGTGCTTCTCACTGTTGCATGTAAACATTACAGCGAGCTGTGGGAACAGCAGGAGATGCTAATTAATTAAATGTGTTTTTCTTATGATTCATATTTGCAGTTTACAATTGAATAGGGAATAGTGTCACTCTAGTATGTGCTTGTATTATCTGCGCTGGATTTCTGAGCTTTCAGAATGAAAAGGCTGAATAATAGTAATAATAATATAGAAATAATAATAACATCTAATTATAGTTATCACACTTGGGATCTCTCAGGTTTAAGCCTGGCATGTACAGTACCTGGGAAGGCAATCCACATAATACTTTTACTTTATTTTCAAGGTACACAGTTTTGTATGGTTTTGCCACCTTATCACGGCTTAAGGGAAATTAGTCCCTGAAATTTGATGACTGGATACGTTTCCATTTGGTATGTAAGGATCTGTGAGCTAATTTCTTTGCTCTCGTATCTTTCATTATCCAGGGTTACATCGATCGCGACGTGGGGCTGCTGTCACTTCTGCCTTCGATTTTTCAGGCAAAATTGTTGCTGAAAGAAACAGTATTTTGAAGTGGAAGTCCCTGCATTGTTTATGGCCTTGTTTTTGCTGCTCGTATCGTAGACAGTGCTGTAACATTTACTGCAGAGAATGGGATGTATGGTCAGGGTGCATCCTGTTATGGGTAATAAAATGAATGGATGTCTCATAAAAGAATGATTTTCAGTGTAAAAAGGCATTACTGTTCTGTGAAACTTTAAGAAAGGTGTAGAAATATATTTTAAACTGGATAGAAGAGATCGCCATGTTTCATATTGTCCCCAGCCCAAAGATTTGTGCTGCCGGCACCATTGAAAACGACAGTTGACATTGGTGCGAGTGACTATAGCCTGACCATGGATACCGACCCTTTGGAGCAGTTTTGGGGGAAATGGAGCTGAGATGAACATTTAATCCAGCAGTGAATTGGGCAGCTGTGGTTTTATGTTATTTAGATATAATGCAGGTAAGTGTCTGGACATCAGGTGTCTGGACGTCCGTCTCAGACAGCTTCCTCTTGACTGTTCCATTGGATACCTTGGCTCTCCATACAGCAGTTAGACTTGTGCTTTTAAATACGACTCAAATAAGGCTGCATATCGCTGTCATCAACACCAATGGCTGTAATATCAGAAACCTGACATTAAATGTGTGCTTAATAGCTGAAAACACTATTTTAAGGTACTTGCCTTCAACAAAATAGAATTAATATTGCAAATTCTGATATATTGAACAAAGTATTAAAATGAAATGAACCAAGTATCAATGATTCCTCGCCTTTCGCCTCCATCAGCTTCCCCATGAGACGCTGCAAACTGATTCTGTCGATTTTAGCTGTGATTCTGGGAATCTGTGCAACGTCACGACCGGAGCTCTTACACTGTTTACAACGGGAAGGAATATTGGTTTCTATTAAACATATTTAAGAAATACAGTGGTACCTTGGTCTGCGTTCGCTTTGGAATAAGTCCAAGGATGTGGAACAGATTAAGGACGTATATCGAGGTAACACTGTACCTCATTTTATTGCACTATTAAAGTATCAATATAAATAGTATTGTGTCATTTTATATCATATTAACATACCAGAAAATGTTTATATAGGTTACCACCCTGGATTGCTTTGTCATATATTTTTTCTACACTATTAAAATAAATTGTACCCCCCATCCCTGCTCCTTGCTGATGTCCCCTAGTGAGTGGAGGCCCCCAGTTTCATATGACAGATCAGACTTTTTGTGCTACATTTTTTCCCATAAGTGCATAAGTGCTTTTTTTGAAAGTCTTATTTTGAGACATTTTTTTAGCTAGGAACAAACATGCACATGTTCCTGGAATGACCATATGCTCCAGGTTTTTTTTAATACCTCTGTAGGGACTAAGTAGACTGCAAGCCACAAAACAACAAAATGAAATGCAACTACTTACAAAGCCCTATGCAATCAAAACATCAGAAGCAGCATTAAAAAGCTGCTATTATACACTCAACTACATAATAGCTGTTTCGCTAGTGCAGTGTTTGCTAAAACATTTGTTGGGTTGTCATTGTGGTTCTTCGTCGTTGTGAATGACTGATAAGTGTAAGATGAAGGATCTTGATTCTCATATGTATAATTTTTGCTTTTACTTCCTGGCCCATAATATGAACTCGGAGCACCCTTAGCTGCTTCACTAGTCAAGTAATTGGATATCAACCAGAAGGTTGAAGATGCCAAAAGCGGAGTTCATTGTATGTCGCCTCAATAATCTTCTAAGCTACTGATGTGTGTGTGAGGAGCAAAGTTCAAAAGATTGATGATGAATGTCTTGGAGGAGCAGGTTAATAATAGCAACATTAATGTTTCGTCTTCTTGTTCATTAATTTCGAATGATTGGCTCCATGGTGCCATCTCTGTTAGCAGGCCTCAGAGCTTGGGCTTTGTCTGATTACCTAGTTTGTAGAGCTCACTTACAATTCTTTGGTTTTCTGTCAAGAACTGGATGAATTTGCCTTATTTTTTGAGCCGCAACTGTTCATGAGATCTATTGGTTAATTATATTCTGGGTTCTAATTCCCTTCCTCGAGGCCCTTCCATCTTCCCAGTGCTCTGCTGCATGGGCACACAGAAGCCTTGTGAGATCCCTCTTTGTCTTTGTTTTACTTTCATTGTGGGGCAGTAACCGTGGGGCAGTAACCGTGGGGCAGTAACCGTGGGGCAGTAACCGTGGGGCAG
>JABFEB020000104.1:27133659-27143673 GCA_019775895.2 Stomatorhinus ivindoensis | reverse complement strand
TGTGAGGACTCTTCAGCCAATCAGTCCTCTAATTAGTAATCTAATTAGGGAGCTGCAGCGAAAACCCGCATACACACTGGCCCTTTGCAGATAAGATTAGGCACCTCTGCACTACACTGTCTGTGAATGAGTCCGGCAGCAAGTTTGCGATTATGATTACTGCAAAACCAATAACTCATGCAAAAGCAGTGGCAGAAACATTTATACTCATGTAAAAAAATACACAAGATAATCTTGAAAAGGAACAATCATTAAAATAGCAAAAACTGTGTTCCAAAATAACATTGCTTACCGTAAAATACCGTATACTCCAGTGTAATGTCTAGACAGTATGATGGTATCAAAAAAGGTCACCCAACCCTAATCCCAACCCAGTTGACTATTGCGGTCCTTGCAATGTGGCAATCTCATGTGCATAACATAAAATGTTGCGCATATTAATATTGCACATCATATATCATATATATTTAGTCTCAAAATGAGCATTTTGCTTAGGAGCCATATCAATGAAAATTAAATTCACAATAATACATATGGAGTGCCTGGCTAACAAGCGTTTTTTTCTATGATCTAGAATTAAACTTACCAGTATTATTATTTTCTGCTGAGTAGTTGCCTCGGGTCAGACGGTCAGAGTGAACCTAACGTTGTGCTTGGCTTTTCAGATCCCTTCTACCCATTGCTACATGGTTTAATACCCTATCCCAGCTCTCCCTCAGTGGTGCATTAATGGTAGCGATGTGAAACCGTAAGGTCAGTTAAAGTAGCGTTTCCATTGTTAAAGCATGTAGACATTTCATTCCACGATAGTAAACATGGCATCAGTGTAGACTGTTATTTTTGAAAGCGATGGGATTCCTAAATAAGCAGATGCCGTTCACTCCGGCTGTTTCACCTCATTGTTTTACACGAAAATGGTTCTGCCTGCTCAGGCAACTATTTTCCCTCATTTTTAGCTTCACTACTTGTTTTTAACTCTACTACAGGCTTCAGTCTTGCACTCTGGAGGAAAGCCCCATGCGGTGGTGGCACTTTTCTTAGATAGAATTTAATTTCTTTAAATAGGCTTAAATTTCCCAACATACTTTGAATGAACAATATTTCCGGGCCCCATGGCTCAGCTGGGCTGTAAGGTTTTTATTGATTCAGCTGTGCAAGGCTTTGCCTTGAATTAAGTAAGGAATATTATACCCTTAAAAACCTGGGATTCGGGGCTGAATTCCTAGCACATCAGCAAGCCTTGGTTCTGTGAGTCTTTGACTGACTTTATAAACCCAGTCTGTGTGGGCTTCCCTGGCATTTGATATGTACCTCCGAAAGAAGCTTCCGGGACACGCCAGCGGCTACTTGCTGTTTTTGTGCATTCTGCTTGGTGGCTGCGATCAAGCCAGTGCCGTTAAATGTGACAATTCCGGCGTCTAATTGGAACAGCCAGGAGGAGCTGAAGGAGGTGACATTGTGAGCGTGTTGGACACGACACTAGCTGCAGGAAAATTAGCAGCAGACTATGCAGGACTAGCCAGGTACAGGAGAATAAAACAATGCAGAAATGAGTCTGAGGCTATTAAAGATTCATTTATAAAATGCACTGTACAGTAACTGCAAGCACAGATTCTGCCTTTTACTTGAATATGAAGGTATGCTGAGTGATGACAGTGGTGACAGTGCATTATAAATATCAGTTCTGGGGAGGCAGCCATGACTGTAATGTGCTGCATGGGGGAGCCATCCATATGAATCGGGATTAAGCTGAGCTGCACTGTTGTTTCAAATGAGTTTGGCTATATGGAATAAATCCAGGCATGAGTGCAGAGGTTTAGGTCATTAATAATTAAATGCAATTGAGCGCATTGTTGGCTGCTAAGAATAACCGTCTTGCTGGTTTATTGAGCTCTGGCCGAAGAAGGTTCCAGTGGTCTCGAAAGAAGCTCTTTCCTGGCGTGTTGCCTTTCAGACACCTGCAGAATCGTTGCTTTAGAGAATCATGGGCAGTTGTGCCTGCATTATCTTGACTAGGTGAGGTGGTCGTGTGACAGTATGAGTGCAGGACGGCTCCTTCAGCATTGATTATCTGGTGTGATAGGGAGGACTGTGTGGTCTGCATTTAGTGTGTATGTGTGTGTTTGTATGTTACAGGCTTTGTAATGATTTGTCCTTAGATCCAGCATTCAGTACAGCCAAATACATAGATGACGTAATGGATACCTGACCAAAAACATTCCATAAACTTGTTAAGGGCAGAGTCGGGTCACTCTGATGGCCGCCGTACTCAGTGGGTAGCTGTTGCTGTGGCAGATCAGCTCCTTCCAATGGTATCTGATGTCACTCCTTTCATATTATGAGACTCAGGCTAATGTACTCCTTGGGTGTCTTGTCTGTTGTCTCAGTGTATGCTCCGACCGCGGTGAGAGGTGTCTCACTGAGGGAGACATTTTACTCCCAGATTCGCTTGGTGGTTGGTGGGTGCCCACAAGGTGACATTCCCCAGGTCATAGGTGACTTCAGTGTGACCACATGCATTGATAGGGCTGGCTATGAGGACTGTATGGGTCTGGTGACCGGGATGAAAGAGTCTCCATGTTCTTTGGCTTATGAAAGGTCTGTGTGTAGCTGGATCCTGGTTCCAATACCCTCAGCCACGTCGTTGCACTTGGTAATCCAATACTGGTGGTGCAGCGAAGGAGATCGATCACATCCTCGTGGACAGACGCTGGCGGCCCCTGCAGAACTGCAGGGTCTACAGAAGTGCCCAGTTTGTGAATTCTGACCATAGAACTGTTGTTGCTACTCTGAAGATTCAGCTCAGATCCAGTAGGCTACCACCTACTAGGAGAATGAGGCTGCACTTTAGTTTACGAAGCTCCCCCAACCAGAGTAAGATGGTACCCGAGAGACAAGATGTTCCATGCGCCAACCCGGACGGGCCACCTCAAACTGGGACCCAAGTGCGACCGTGCAGCCTCAACACCACACCAACTCTGATACCCAACAGGCCTTATTAGCTCTCCGATGGTTTCAACTCTTCTAGAGATGAGGTTCCTGAAGGCTTTCCTCATCCCCTTCATGGTGCGTGAAGCTGCAGCAGGGATACTCCCACAGAGAGCAGAAGGTGGCCGAGCCTGTTGTGGTGTTTTATGGTGGCTGGAGTAGCAATCCCATCACCAACCCCCAAATTTTTCCATGTAAGTTGGAGGACCGCTTGCAGGGCTGGATGCAGTTAACGTCATACCCAGGTCCCACTGTACAAAATATACTATATGTATAGGTACAGGCTAGTCTTGGTAGGCAGCTGTGCTATCTCTACGTTATCTCTATCTCTGTGTGTTTCCCACTGCTGCAGTAACGCAATGCAACTTGAGACTCCAATCGTTTTTTCCTTCATCTGTCTGGAAAAGACGCTGGGGGAGACATGCAGGTACTGTGGTATTTTCCGGGCACTTAACAGAAAGCCGCACTGGATGTCATCAGCAGATTTTTGTGGGGAATGCAGGCGATGGGAGCAGTCAGCCGCTCGCTGCAGGGAGTCAGCGCTGAGGCGGCCAGCAGCCAGTTACCGTCCTCATGTAGCAGGAGGCCATTCATAGCGCGATATGCTGAATGGATTGAGAAGACTGGGAATGCAGTGGAGTACATAAACGATGGGATACCGGCGCCTAAGCAAGACATCCGTCCTCTGCAGCATGACTGGCAATTGCTGATATATGCGGGACAAAAACTCATTATTTTATCTCATTTGTTTGCTCCATGGCAGCAATCTTCCGTAGCCTGTAACAGGGAGACTAATAAAATGAGAATGATTCATGTTTCACGGTATTTAACCCTCAGCTACTGTGGAAAGGCAGATGTGATTTGCATTTGGAAATGATTTGTTGAGAATGCAGAAACAACTATGAAAAAGGAGAGAACCCCAATTCAATTATCCCTGTGATTTTTGTCACAGCTGACACAGGAATGGTAAATTAAGGCCGGATGTTTCATGAGATGGGCTTGTCTGTGAAGCTGCACAGTGCATGTAATTCATTGTGTTGCACTGTATGATGTACGGGGAGGGATTTCTTCACGCTGCTTGCTTTCAAGATAACAGAGTCCGTGCAAGTTGCCCTGAGGGGAAAGTGGAGAAGAATAATGAACTGCAACTGGATTACAGTCCCGCTATAGTCCTGCAGCTGTGAATCCTCTGTGGAACCCAGCCGACGTGAGGCTGTATGTTCGTCTCAATTAATGGAACAATGTGCCTTTTGCACAGCAGAAACATCCAGAGCAACGATAAAATAAGAGGAGCAGTAATAACAAATCTTGTATTAAAAGCCAGTATAACTCTGACCAGGTTTTCAGAAACTACATGTGGATCCTCCTTCCATTGTGGTCAAGATCTCCCATATCTTTGTAGGCGCTCAGGTTCCCATTTTCCCTTTACCTTCAATTCTTAGGCAACACACTCAAAGTTGATTTACACTTTTGTGTCAAGCCTATGCAAAGCTTATTCCGTGGCCCAGGCAAGTGGCCTATGCTGTTGAGAGCATTTATACTTGTGTGTGGTCTGCGTTGCCGCAACGTGTAATTACAGTTCTAGAGAGGTGCGTGTCAGGCCACAGCGTAGGCTATGGTGTAGAGAGCACGGCTAAGTCGTACACATGGCATAGACTCTATGAAGTATGAATCAGCCTTCATAGAGCATGCATCTTCTGCCTGTTACCCCCAGGCCTAAAGACCCAGCTATGGAATTGGATTCCAACATCTGTTAACTGCCAGCTTGTAACTGAGTTCTGGACTGACATTTAGTATTTTTTGTGTTTTAGAGTCAGAGGGGAATATTTACTGCTCTGTCTTCTCTCTCCCTCTTAAAGGCGACATGCATCCCTGCCTGTGGAATTTGCTGAGACACATGGTGGGATTATTTTGCCAATGTGCAGGAGACGTCACCCCTACCACAAATGGAAGTCCGAATCTTTCAGGTAAATGAGCTTCTCTGCACGTATTCTGCGTGGTTTTAAGGTGTGTCATTGGGACGTTTCCTGTCTGATTTGGTTAATGGAGTGACATGCAGAGTCTGCCTTCCTTCGGTGAAGATAGCAGAACTTATTAAACGTCAGGTCGTCCGCTATTTTTTAATGCTTTGAGAGCCATGCTAAATTTTGTGCAACACAGCTTGAGCACCATATTGTGCACATATATAATATTTGGTGCTTTCATTATATTAAAGATGCCTCATCTAAATAGAGCATCTGGCAGCATAATGTCGGTCAAAATGCTTGTGTTTACAGAGTGGAGTTTGCTGGTTGTACCCGTAAAACAGGCCAGTCTACTTAGCAGCAACAGATTGTCAGCTTCTGGAAAGATCTCTGGTCTCTATCCACAGCCTCTAACCTACTGTCGCTTGCTTTCTTTTTTTTTTGTGAATATGTTTATATTTTTACAGTTTCTTTTTGCTGTCATTCCTGCTCTCCTGTAAGAGGGGTCTGATATCCAATTTCCTACGGGAGATTCTAAGCATATCTCAGCACTTTACTATTTGATGTTGCAAAAGAAAATACCTATAAAATTCTGGCTGATAAATTTTTTTTGCTGATTTATTTATGATCGTATGAATACTTGAGTGAGCCTAAATAATGACTGATTATGGCTATCGACATGTAACTCCCAGTCAAGAGCTAGATAAAGTAACTACCAGAGGAAGGTGTACTCTGCTATCAAGCTGTTCTCACCCCCTGAACAGCCAAGATTCGCTGCAGCCATGGCTTTTCGCCCATTAGCAGTACTGTACTACTTGTGATGACTTTACAGCACATTTGGCTGCATCTGTAAGAATTAGATAAAAAGGTGAGAGATGGGGAAAGATGAAACAGTGGAAGAGACAGAGCAGTGGGACATGGCCTTCAAAAGGCTTTCTGTGGAGCTGAGCGAGCTGTACAAGCTTGCTTCAGTTCTGCATGAGAAATAGTTACCACTCTGTTAGACCCAGAGTGGTAGACCCAGAGCATTTGCCCTGCAAAACACTGACATTTCTAAGTCGTGTGTAACAAATAATTTATAAATATTGTTGAGAGTATGAAGTCTTGCGATAGAATCATTTGCTGTAATTATTTGCCTGCATTTCAGTGAAGGTTTGCGGTGTAGCGTGCTGTGCATTATTTCAACATGCAAGAACACCTACAGACCTAAAGGCACCTGAGCTCTGCGGCATGTAATAAGATTTTCAGGCCACGCTGACGCTGAGACGTGGTTCTTACGTCTGCTGTGCAAGTTGTTACTTTGCCATCCTAATGATCTGTGTGCTCTGCGGTGGAATGGAAGGCGCCCCCCAACCCGACCCCCCCGTCAGCGTCCGTATATTTGAAAAGCCACTTTAAGTGGCATTCAATTAAATTGCTACTTAAATTAAACAACTTTAAAAAAATAAAAAAACGGGTGACAGTAAGGGACCTTGCTTTGTAATTCTGCGAGTGCCGCTTTACGGGCCCCTAATGAGAGCAAAGTGACGATGCGGCTGTAAAGATGTCGCTCTCCCTGGCTGCTCGCTCTCACGCAGCCTTGCCCGGTGCAGCTCCTTCTCTGTTCCTTTCATTTCCTCTCTTATTCCCCAGAGCAAACACTGCAAGAAGTCATGGATGAAGCAGTAATGGAGTGTGGAGCTGCGTTTAGTCATTTTATGCCACCTTTACTAGCCTACACCACTCCGTGTTCCCAGAATGCTCAGTCTTGCACTTTGCATGTCGGTTTGTTGTCTTTTTAGACTCCTGCCGTGTTGTACAGTGCTGTAAAGCTCTTCCTCAATGCTACTTACGCATGTAACTGGGCGAGTTAACAGCTGTATGTTTGTAATGTGCTATTTACTGCACATCATGTTACTTTAATAAATGTAATTGCCCTCCATCCAGCTGGAAGTTGGAGTTGTGTTGAGATGCTGTCGACCACAGATGAATGGGCATCTGCCGAGATGGTGGGAAGGTGCAGTACAAGGGCCAGCGTATGTAGGGGCCATTGGGGCGATGGTCGGTGATGCTGAAGGACCAGTTACTGGTGGCGTTAATGGTTTCAAGTAGGAGTGTAATAATCCGGAGGGAGGAAGGTGCAAAATTCAGTTGTGTCCATTTTCTTGCATTAAAACTTCCAGGGAAGTCTCTCCCTTCTCCATTAAGCCGGTCCTTAGAAGGAAACAGGCCATATGTCAGTTGCAGCTCATAAGATACAATATTGAGCAGCTGACTAGCACAGCGGGTCACAGAAGCCAGTGTGAAGGTTAATATGAGATATTCCTTTGATGCTCTGGACAAATGGTGCAGCCTTAGTCTCCACTTTGGTACCTGGTCCGGCCACAGTCTGCACAATGCCGAGAAAAGCAGCTACGCTATATTTAACTCCAGCACATGCTTGCTGCCTCTATACCTCTGGGAACATTTTTGTTTAAGTCACAGCAACATCAGGGGGCCTGGCTTACGGCCCACAAGGCTTCAGTCATCCTGAAAATCCATTTACTTACTGCATCCTCCCCACATTAGATTCCAATAATGGTGCAAAAGCTCACATTATCCGGTGGAGTTATGGGGTTAATATGGCCGCATACTGTATGGCGTGACATTGGTGGAGTGGAGGGGGGGTGGGGTAGGTTGTGGGGGGTGAGGTTTCTGTAAGGTTGGTAATGAACCAACTGAAAGGATCCAATTGCAGGGTGAATGTGGGTGAATCTCAATATGTGTACTTGACCTTACTTGTGTTCTCAACCACCCTTTTCACGCCATCTTCCTTTGCTGAAGACCAGTTCCAATACTAAGAACACAAGTATAGAGGATGGTAAAAATCCCCAGATGTCGGTCTTGCCCCACCCCAAATATCAAGGATACATTGATTGCATCTTTGCTCTAAGAGTCCAGTCCCATGATTCATTGTGCCCTATGTTTGTTCCTGGAAGGCAAGTTAGCAAGACCACAAGTGTGGTCTTCGCGTTCTTGGTACTGAGATTCACCCTTGATGTGTAATCTAGAGAAGCTGTCCAAGCCAAATCCAAAATCGGAAACACAGCTACAGGCAAGAGTTTGATAATGAACAGGCAAGTAGTGAAGGAATCAAAGCCTAGAAAACACAAAGATTGGAATATCGAGTGTAGGAACTCAAAAATACAGGTCATTCACAGAGATGAAGTTAAACACGGGAAATGTTTGGTATGTTGCAGTCTCTCAATGCTTTGTGGAAAATGCTGGGGTTAAATCAGGTAGTTAATCACTGAAGAGGACTTGTAGCTGTTCAGTATTTTGGGATAGATGATCACTGGAGGTTCAGGTGAGTCTGGGCGTGGTCGAGTTTGTTCTGACGCAGATGTACCAGATTGTTCCACTTGCAGTGCTAGGCATAGTGTGGTTCACTTGGTCTTGCACGACTCAGTGATTCAAACCTCTGAAATCCCCTACAAAGCAAGTTTCTCTCCTAAGTTCAATGGCTCTGGAAAATGTGGATGTAAGCATGCTTCTTGAATACTTAGTAACAAATAAAATTTGCATGTCCTTGTCAGCATCTTTACAGTGAAAATCCTGTTGGTCTCAAATACTAAGTGCATTGAGCTTCAGGTTGTGTGGCAGAAGAATATCCCTGTTTGTAAAATGTGACTTAAGTTGCTCTGCAGACAGTAGGGGGCAATGTGTTGGTAAACATCTAACGGAGGAACAGAAATAGGCAGAAAGCATTTCCAATGGAAACCAAAGTGTTGTGAAGCAGCGTAATTGCTGTGGGATTATTCCGGTTATGTTGCAGTTCTAAGGGAGCGACACAAAGGTGATGCCATTGTAGCGTGTCTCCTAATAATTGCTAAGAGACTGGTCACATAAAACTCATTCATGCATTATTAATGCGTTTACAGTGCTTCCTCAGACTGTTCACCTCTCCAACACTATTAGTTTATCTGTGGGTTGTCTGCCCCCTGGTGGTGACCAGTGGCATTTATCTGGACTATACTTGAATAATATGAATATCTTCTTATCAGACTTTGAGTGATTTAAATGTGATTTACTGGCCGATTTTGTAGATATCCACAGGGGGTTTTTTTCTCAAGAAGATTTAAGGGAAAAAGTTTAAGTAAAAGACAATCATCACTAAGGCCTTTATTTTATAATCTGTTGATGTTGTAAGCTAAGTGTTTAGCATTTTTCATTAATATGAGGATGTACTGCACACATGCTGATTGTCTAATGTTGATGGTGAGGTCCTCAGAACTGCCTTCCTGCATGATCTCAGTGGAAGGAAGCTGTCAGGTAGTGTCCCTAACCTTCCTTGAGCTGGATTTTTCCAGAACAGTCCTAAAATGTATGCAGACCATTTCCTGTTTAGCTGCAGGGAGATCAGATGACAGATTTGAAATTGTTTGTTAGGAGTAAATGGGCGGGTTCAGTGTCTGCTTTGTGTGTGGACCAGTGCCATGAAATCAACGACCTGTGGATTTTTTAATTATTTAAAAAAATATATTAGAGGTAGTTTGAAGGTATCATCCATCAAATGTGAGGGCAAAGCACAATATTGATTTTATACCACATAAATGTTGAAGGCAATGTTGGAAAAAAGCACATATTTATCCATCTATCCATCCATTTTCTGTTACCACTAACGCCATTCAGGGTGACGGGGGGTCCTGGAGGGTATAGGCGCAAGGCAGTGACCAACCCAGGATGGGGCCCAACCCATTATTCACTCACATTCACACACCATTCACTCACACTCACATACCAATTTGGTAACTGCACATATTTTCCTTTGATTATATTGTGTTTGTATGGTAGGTGCCTCAGAATTGACAGATGTGAAATTGGTCACGTTAATTCTGGGTTAGCAAGCTAAATAAACAGGTGTTAAAAAGCTAGATACCTTAAAAAACTACAGTGATCCCTCACTACTTCGCGGTTCACTTATCGCGGATTCACGACTTCGCGGATTTTTAAATATACAGTAGTACTAGGATTTCCTAGTCTAAGAACAACACAAGTTTAGTGACTACGTGCGTTATAGCACGGGCTGTGATTGTCACATGGG
>JABFEB020000104.1:27089037-27106333 GCA_019775895.2 Stomatorhinus ivindoensis | reverse complement strand
GTAAGCATTTTTTCTTACACAACAAGAATTGCAGTCCCTAATTGGGTAAATAGTTCTTGGGGGTCTGCGGGTTTCCCGGGCCGTGGTCAGGGCCTTGGCCCCTCCCTCTTTTCCAAACGGGCCAATCCCCTTCACCACAGTGTGCTCTCCCTAACAAAAGAGTCCTTCTCATGCTGTGGTTTACTTGCCCTGCCCCAAATGCCATATTTGGAGAAAATGCTCTTAGCTGGAAAAAGTGGGTCTGTTGGTAGTGGGGGGGGGGGGGGGGGGGTCACACCACCGTCACAGTCTATTTTCAAGCTCCCAGTTTCCTGATATCTACGCTCCGGATGTCCAGTAGACTCCTGGAAAGCAGGGATCAGTATACATGTGTATTACTGCAGGACTGCTGAAGGAACTACTGTGATAAAAGGCTTAAGGTCCCAAGGGCAGTTTGCTGATTTACGCTAAATCAATATCGTTCATTTGCACTTAATTATCTTAAAATTAGGATGGTGAGTTATATTTTGAATTGAAGAAATTGTATTGAAATAATACTAGTATAATTAGTAGTTTATTTTGTTATGTTTCATTGATAGTTATATAAAATGTGAAATGTAAGCATTTCTTAGTTAGGATATATGAAACAATATATACGTATATATATATACTGTACGTGTGTGTGTGTATATATATATATATATATATATATATATATATACATTTGTTGTAGTGGTGGTAGTTCATGCATATCAATGTTTATAAAGACTCACAATTTGTTTATGATCCTCCAGACCAGAGGTCTGAAAGCAATGTTCCAGAAGCACTTTGTACTATATGTGATATCACCTTGTATTATGCAAAAATGCACTGCAAAGATAATGATAAACAAAAGCATTTACTCAGTTGATTTTCCACATTGCCTTGCATTTCTGTCTTTACACATTGTGTAGACTGTGGATTGAATCTTATGCTAGGGGAGACATCAGTCATTTAAGCATCGTCTTGTCTCGGGTCATGCAGAAGCAGCGTTCATGAGGCTTGCAGTCTTACCCGAAGACGTGTTAATCCCCAGCTCTGCCGCTGCCTCGTGACTGCGGGTGTGCCGCCGGCCGTGAACCTTACAGGTGTTTTTCCATTGGGCACAGCTAGCCGGGAAGTAGACGAGCAAAACTGCATTGCCCCAAAAGGTATCCACCAAGCAGGCCTGCTTTAAAAGATCCAGTTCCTGTCTGTGGCTGGAGGGGAATTGAAGAGCACTAGCAACCAGATCTGTGTCTTTGTGGGCCTTGCCAGATAACAAAGGCCATTATTCATTTAGTCAACACTAAGGCCAGGAATGCCTATAGAAAATAATATGTGCAGGTTTTTCAACTCTCACGCATCTGGAGTGACACTGGCTTTCTGACTCTGATGCTCACGCAAAAATTTGTACGCCGAATCTATATTGTTCCATTACAAACCTAAAATTAGCTACATCAAAAGTGTTGGGGTAGTTTGTAAACCCTACACACTATTTACAAGGTAATAAAACTCGAGTAAATGTGCATGTAACTTTCCCTGGACTGACAGGATAGGGAGTAAAACTGCAGATAACTGTGGGTTCTTCAGTAAAACGTTTGCTGTTCCACCCCTTCAATGTTTCTAGCACTCCTCACAATATTCAGGTGGCTGCGTGATGGAATTAATCTCATACTGACCAGCAGGAGGCTTCCAGGGGGCTTGTTAGCTTGTAAAATTGTTCTAAGGATTGAGAATAGCCTGGCCCAACTATTCAGTGGTACTAGCAGGGTCTCTGCTTGTAATATCAATCAGTCCTGTCTGAGCTTAGGGGCTGGATTGTGTCTGAATTTGTAGTTTTTCCACATTAGCTGTACGTGGCTGAGAGATGACTAGACAGACAGTGTACTGCTACTGTACTGGTGTGTCAGAGATTCAATCCGGTCTGCTACTGTACTGGTGTGTGAGAGATTCAATCCGGTTTGCTCCTGTACTGGTGTGTGAGAGATTCAATCCGGTCTGCTACTGTATTGGTGTGTGAGAGATTCGATCCGGTCTGCTACTGTACTGGTGTGTGAGAGAATCAATCCGGTCTGCTACTGTACTGGTGTGTGACAGATTTTTTTCCAAACTTTGCAGGCACATATTAACGGGTGCAGAACTGAAATTCTGAAATTTTTTGACAAAGCCCACCAATATAATATCAGCAGTGCTAAGTGGTAGCAAAGGAAATAAAAGGTAGCTGCAGAGGACACTTGTTCTTGTGAATCCAGTAACTCAAAATGTATTTAATGGGTCTTTTTCAAACTTGCTAACTCTCAAACCTCTGTTGGTAAAGATATGAGATCTACTTCATCTTGAGAAAAATTGCACCGAATTGAAGCTGTGTCTCTCAGTGGTGGCACATGAAAGGACGGCCACAGATGTAGATCTGGTGAAGATGAGTACATTGAGTTGCACAAAGTTATGCTTTTTATAGAGATTTTCTTTTATGAGAGGGTGGGGGATGTGGAATGAGTAAGGATTAGATGGGGGGAGGGAATGTCAGGGCCGTCTGGAGAATTTCATTGTTGTTGTCTTGATAGTGTATCATTATTATTATTAATAAAGACATTGAATCCTGTAAAAATCAGTGTTTACAATTAAATGGCTTCACTTCTCCTTCCAATTCACAGCCCCATCTCCTTCCACCTAGTGTATTTATGTGTATTTATTTAGTTCTCCTCCAGTTGCTCAGAGGCTGAGATTGACTGTTTTGGTCCCTTTCTCTTGCTTAGAGTTTCAGAATCTGGATTATGAATTGTGGGCACTAGGATCACCGATAAAATAATAGGACGAGATGTTCCTCCCTATGTTTTTCTGACATGTTGCACCTCATACTGTAAGGTGTACAGCATTATAAAATAAGGCTTTGCCACTGTTGTTGTGTGCCTGTGTTAACTTTAAAGGGTTTAATTTAAGCAGAACCTCCCAAACAAACAATATTATTATTGTTGACAGTTTTCAAACCGATTTACTGTCAGTATTGGCAAGAAATTTGCTCATCTGTGCATCACTGTAGGTTGGCAAGTTAGGTGAGATTTTAGTTGCCTGCAACACTTCACTAATTCTGCTGGAGGAAAATGGGATGTAGATGTTTCAGATCTAACGAAGGAGAAAGCCACCCCAGAAATGCAGCTTCACGTCGTGGGACAAGTTGTGTTTCACTCATTGCTAGCCTGCTATTTTTGCCACAGTTGTAGCCATTCACACTGTTAAAAAACATGGTTGCAGTTGTTCACGCTAGAGCTGCATGATATTGGAAAATTTCAGATATCACGACATTCATGAAGCAGAAAGAGTTTGAAATAAATGTCTCATGCAGAGCTCATGC
The DNA here is from genome assembly GCA_019775895.2 of Stomatorhinus ivindoensis. NCBI lineage: Eukaryota > Metazoa > Chordata > Actinopteri > Osteoglossiformes > Mormyridae > Stomatorhinus > Stomatorhinus ivindoensis. The sequence goes on along the minus strand of JABFEB020000104.1, from coordinate 27,102,981 downwards.
AAAAACAGCGGCGGTAAACTTTAATTTACTGATTTTTAAAAACTCCATCCATTATCTGACGCAAAAATCTGGGTGTGGGAGGAGTCTGATGAGGCTATGGAGACGGACTTCTGGTCAGCCTCAAAAAGATTCTGGCAAATCATCAGGTGACTCATGAGGGGGAAGCAGGGGTACAACATGCTGACTATGCTGGGGGAATTGAGAGGAAGGTCCGCCCGTTGGTGGAACCTGGGATCCAGGAGGAACGATGCGGATTCTATCTTGGCCATGGATCACTGGAGCAGCTCTTCACCCTCAAGGATACTTGAGGTTACATGGGATCTTTCTCAACCAGTCTGCATGTGCTTTGTGGACTTGGAAAAGGCTTACAATTGTGTCCTTTGGGGGGGTCCTGTTGGGGGGTCCTGTTGGGGATGCCTCATGTTTATGGAGTAGGGGGTCCGCTGTTGTGGGCCGTCAGGTTCCTGAACGAAAGGAGCGAGAGTTTGGTTTGCAGTAGCAAGAATCCTTCCCGGTGTGTGTGTGTGTGTGTGTATAATGTAAGGAAACAGTGAGTAGAGTGGTGGTTAAAGAAGCAGGAAATGTAACCAGAAAGTTTCCGATTCGTGCCTCTGGGCAAGATCCTCTTCCAGTGCCCATTAAATCCCACTGAAGCAACACTGCAACCGATGTGATCATGGTGCATGCAGTGTACATCCAGGAAAGCAACTGTATCGCAGTGTAAATGGCAAACTGTAATGTGTGGATGTTCCTCTTTACATCACATATGAATGCAGAAAATTACCAAGCTTATATGTGTGGAAGTTTTAGTCTTTTTAAAGGAACTTAAGGATCCGTCTAATATTCAGCTGTGGATGTGACACGACACACAGTGGCCTGTGGCTGCATGGCGTCCTGCAGTATTGGCCATGCATTGGGCCAACTGGTCTGCTTCCTGAGACACTGAGCGGCAGAGGATTGAGGATTTGGTGTGAGGAGAGGGTTTATTGATTGACAGTTTCATGTCCTGGGAGCACGTACAAAATCCCAGAGCAAGCTTATATAAGAGTCTGTGTATGTGGGTGTCTTCAACTTATCCTACTGTGTTCTCCATGCCTGCAAGCAGACAGTCATGTATTCCGTCAGCCTCTGACACTGCAAAGCATCCCGATGAAAAGAACATGAGGGCAGAGGGATGCATGGAAACCGCCATAGCACACTTACAGCTACAGCAACACACGCAGCTGTTGAGGACTAGCTGTGTGGGTTTGCGTAAATCGTGTTAAAGATGGAGATGCTTAATGAACAGCTTGGGTTGCAGCTCAGGGGTAACAACCCTGAACTTCTGAAAGGACTGCCCCGTCGTTAGCAGTTAAGAAAATTATAGTGCAGTGTTGCCACGGCCTGTAAACAGTCATTAGAGTCGAGGCGGCAGCCATGGTGTCAGTCAGCAGACTCCGGCGGCCTCACTGCCTGCTTCCACTGCGTCTGAGCTGGAAAGGGCGACGCATTAGCTAGTTTGTCCATATAGGTTTTCTCTTGGGATACCAACCCCCCCCCCCCCCCTTCCCCCCACCAAAAAAAAAACTCTGATGGAAAAAAGCACATTGTGGGAAATTCTCTTAAAAATTAATGCTGCCCTACGTTTGAACTCGTAATTTGGAAATTCCGAGTTCCAAGTTGGAAATTTCAGCTGGAACGCCCCCGAAGTCAAAATACCTGTCAAACACAACCCTAACCTCAGAATTCAAGTTTTATTCTCAACTGTACTTTTATGCTATTTATTACCACTGACGTCTTATTTGTGGCTCTTTAAATTGGTTATACACATAATATTGTTTTTAAGCACAAAATGCCACATAATGTGTTGTAACTAATATTGCTAACAATGGCTAACAATTAAGGGTAAATGTAAGTGAAGAAGATAAAGACCATTAAACAGTAAATTAAATCTGACAAGGGTAATCGGCTAAGCAAGAAATCCTGCTCTATGAAACTGGTCCCTGGTATTGCTTAATGGCTTTCCAACTTTCTGTACTGGAACATGGTTAACTCAGGTGTAACGTCATTCCCAGTTCCGAGTTCCAACCTCCGAGGCAAATGGAACACAGCCAAAGCCTTAGTATTTGCAAAATTATCCGGTTCATATTTTTAGGCTTGTGTGTTTGTGCTAGTGTGAATGTGATTTTTGTCACAGCACTCATGCTAGCAGCCAACACTAGAGATCTTCTGAAGGCTGAATCCTGTTGTTTCTGCTCCGTGCAGATCCGCACTCGACAGTTAATTGAACGAAATATTCCTTGTACTCGTTTGGCTTCAGCGCGGGATGAAAGGCTGCGCTGTACACATCGTTGCTGTGAAAGCTCTATACCCGTGCTGGGTTTGGAACCGTCACACGCGAAGTGCCAGGAATTGGTATGAAATAGAGAAGGCTTCTTCTTCATGCCTTTTGCTTTGCGCCTCTGTTCATAGGAGGCTGGTGCTGGGTGCTGACACTGTAATGTACAGGTGACTGCCAAAGCTCACATGTCACATGTTCACAGATATTCTTGCGCTGCTGTTCTGTTTATATCCTTCGCCTAGAATATGCTGTGTTCTGAATTTGACAGCCTTGTTCTAAAAATGGCTCAGACGTACGAAGGCATTTCGTATTTTATTATGCTTGATATGATTTTGAATATACCTTGGGATCTAGAAATATCATTTTCAGGATTATTTTGTAAATCATGGATCATTTGTAACCTGTGTAATTGAGGCGCTGTGTAATGGCTCCCTCTATGGGTGGAAAAAATATGTAATATCCACTTTACATTTGGTGCCTGGCATTTACTGCTTACTTGCCCATCTAAGGGTGCCTGGATGTTTCTCCTGTGTGATGTGATTCTCCCCCATGTGTGCTACCCCACAGACTGCCATGCAGGACGGCCACCTCTGTACTGTGAGAATTAAGGGCTATATTTTTTGTTACTGTAAGGCAACAACTTGCTATAGTTGTTGGTTTTCAGGGTGAAAAATCTGATAATGTAGAAGAACCATATTATTTATGATCATTTATCCTGACCATGGTTGGGGTGGGGCTGCCTGTCACAGGTAGTATAATGCACAAGGCGGTGCGGGGGGGGGGGGAGCACTATGCATGTCTTTGGACTAAAGGAGGAAACCAGAGTATCTGGATGACATCCGCACAACACAGGAAGAAACTTCACATGAATATGATGCAGACACCCCCATGCTGGGGGTGTGAAGCAAAAGTACTGCTCACTGAATCACTTGCTACCCCTGATGTGTCATTATCCTTAATCCCACTCCATCGCTGTGTTTGCTGCCTTTCACTGACAGTGGGGGGGGGGGCATCAAGCCTGGGCCCCATATGGATCTCAACTTTTTTTTTTTAGTAACAACATGTAAATGAAATATCCGTTCCAAAAGATTTATATAACAATTTTGGTTTGGTTAAGTATTATAATGCGTAATAATGTAATTGATCTTAAATTTGGCCTCTCAATCCTCCCCCTGATCGACGAATTTTACAGGTAGCATTCTGATTAGCATATTATTGAAGTTCCATCATTTTTCATTTCCTCTTGTTTCTCTTTAGGTTCCAAACAAGGCTAAATGTCTCACTTCAGGGCCCCCCCCTCAGCCTAAGACCCCCAGACAAGCTAGTCTGCCCCTACCACTGTCCGTTTCATCTGGCCCAGTCCAACATTTCAAGTGTCCAACGTTTGGGAGCAGAGGCAAAGTTTTCTGATCTCATGTCTTAAAACAGTGTTTCCCAACCCGGTCCTCAGAGACCTGGAGCTGGTCCACGTTTTTGCTCTTTTCCAGCTCCCTGCCAGACAGTCTACATTTTTGCTCCCTCGCAGCTCCCAGTAGGAGCAGAAACGTTGTCTGGTTGTGGGTCCCGGAGGACTGGGTTGGGAAACACTATCTAAGCAGAAATTCATCTAATAAAATTCACTTAAGATCAAAGCAGGTTTTTTTTCCTCAATCCAAATATTTTGCCGTATACAGAAAGGTTATTAATCCATGGTTTAAAGTGTTGGATAGGATTATCCTGGTCTGAGACACCCTCAGACTTGGGTTCTTTGTTATCTCTAAGAGAAGCACATTTCAGCAGGACCTTCCAGAGGCCAAATGGACCACATTCGCAGCCATGTTCGTGCATATAGTGTCACAACCCTCTCTTAAGCTTTATTTAGATGATAGAATAGACAGGAAAAACCACTAAGGTGATTACCTTTTTCAAAGAAGATTATTTTCAGTAATGTTTTTTCATCTCAAATATCAGTGAATGTGACCTCAGTGGATCGTTTGACTGAATGCTGTCCTACTTAATTGCACTCCTCATGTAACGGAAAGCCCAAACATAAGGGCAGTGACATTCGCCATTAATGTCACAATTCATCTGTGCATTCTTCAAAAACCTGCTTTCTCTTTTTAAACCTGGCACTGTTCAAACACATTTTCATAATTCAATTACAGGAATTATAGATACCTCAGGCTTCACTTCATGCAGGTTATATTACCCATATCTGTACAGGCTACGTTATTTTGTATTTTGGGTTAAAAAAACTGTCATTTTGCAGTTTTCCTACTTGTCTTACCTCTTCAATATATGTACAATCCCAGGAAGCCTATAATAATCTATTTCTGGGTTCTCCTCCCAACTAGCACCCCTCCCCTCCCCAACACACATCACCACCACTGGGACCCGGGTTCTGCCGTTACCGCTACTCTGTGGGCCTCAGAAAAGTCCGGAATGAGCAGTGACCTTGCAGTGCTGCTGTAAAGGCATGGGGACACTACGTCACTCAGAGAGCAGAGGATCAGCAACCGAGACTAAACAAATGGCCCGAGTGGAGAGTGTGTGTGTGTGTGTATGGGGGAGGGGGGCACTTGGAGGGAGGGAGGGAAAGAGAGAGAGAGACTAGGGGAATAGAAAGAGAGAGGGAGAGGAAGAGAGAGGTAGGGAGGGAATGCAGAAGCTGCAGCACATCTCCCTGCGTTTCAGAACACAAAATGTGCTGATCAGTACATACTGCAGTTTCCTGACGTTTTTCTTTTACATCACGCTTCCCACACCAGTCCACCTCTTCCCTCCTGTTCTTCATATTCACTCTTCCACCTGGACCTGCCCAGCCTCTGCTTTCCAGCCAGCCCTGCTCATCGAGGTACGGCGGGTGAGGTAGGTAGCGGTGCAGAGTTTTCATGTGGACAGCCTTGAGCAGCAGGAAGGGCTAAGTGATGGGCGGCTGGCTGGGCCGCGTTGTTGGGAAAGGTCTGCCTCCTTAGTGGATCCGGCATTGCTCCGATGGTCACATGGCTTCCCTGCTGGCGGGACTCACCAATACTCGCCTTATAAAAGTGAAGTGGATGGTGCAGGGAAACGTATCATGGCATCCCTTGTACGTATGTCAAGGTCTTTTTTCATCACACAGATCAGTGACCCAGGACAAGTCATTTTCAAAGAAAGGCCCAGCTTTGATCCGCTCGATGTGAAAGGTGTTGAATTGCATGCCGGTTCAGTCGGATACATCTTGCAACTCACTTCTACGTTGAAAAAAATGGACATATTTCAGTTCTCCGTAAGTTCACCTGCAGTGAACATACGCATAGACGTTAATGTGTACAATATATGTGAACGGACCCACTTTGTAAAATCCAGGGCACCCGAAGATGCCTTTCAAATTGAGCACGCTCCACTGTTGACTGAATTGCACAATTACCTTGTTGTATCAATCCCTACTTCAGTTTATACTCAGAGTGGCATCCAAGTCCTGTAGCTGGAGTGGCAGCGTTCGATATGTCGCGGTAACAGTAGGGGACTTTATTGGCTTTGCACATCTTGACGAGGGAATACTTAACGTAGGCTTACCGTGTTCAGAGGATGTTACTCTTTCAGAACCCACTCCTGTCGTTTCTGTGCTTTTGGCATGCTGAACGAGTTTCGGCTGTCTGAAACGCACACCCTATAATTTTGGCCCTGGGGTTACCATGAAGGGCTGAGAGCAGTAGTCTGTAGAATGCACTAGCAGTAGTAGAGCAACTGGTACTTCTCTATGTTCTCAGGCAACGAGACAGAATGGAGAGACTTTGCATCCTGCCAGTTTTTAATGAAGAGTGTAATCGAGGCTGACATGGACTCAGAGGGAAGGAAGAGCGTAGTGAGTCACAAGTATGAGATATAGTTCAGAGTAACTGTTTCCTAAACTTGCTTTTTTTGTGATGACAAAACCAGAACAGGATGCATCTCTGGAATCAACAGAACTGTTAAACCGTCAAACCCAGCAGTGAATTATATTCACCGCTTGCTTTGGGTATGTCGGTAGTCAGAGTCATCGTCTGGAAAATGTCTGCAATGGCTGTCAGAGTTGGTACCTTTTCATCTTCCCTGCCTTTGGACTCATTCCTCTGTGCCCTGACCTGCTCCACATTGATTACTGTTCCTGAGTTTACACAACAAATCTTCCAGTAAGGAGAGGAAATAAATGTCTGTGATCCCAGGTTTTCTTCACGGGAAATGGCAGCCTGCCTTGGGATGTGTGCTTCTCTGCCCGGGTCTGTCACAGACATGCTGACTTTATAGCTATCTGCCCCAAAAGCAGGTTCACGTGCGTCTCCTTTTACATCCTGAGGTGCCTGTGCCCAGCCCAGACCCATCGCTGGAGGTGATTAGTGTGTTGGGTATATTCTCCTCAGGACCTTTTCAAGTGTGATTTTGAGAAGTGGATTTTACCCTTCAGCTTGTACAACATCCTGTGATGCTGACAGACCACTTTTGAATTGTACCCTCCTGACTCTTAGGCCTCCGCTTTAATGGCTAAGTCTCAGTAGTCAATCACTAGGAATATACTTAGTATTAAAAAGACTAGACTGGAAAAACCATAAACCAGACATATGAATTCCACATGCCATTGTAATATAGTAAAATTCATTATTCAGAATAAGTGTATTTATACCCAGAATGAAGACACGTCTGTGAAACTTTAGTGAATGATGAGAGCTAGACACTTATCATCCAGTGCTTTTCTGCCAGCTCTGTGGCCTACAGCTTTGGCGTTCCTACCCCTGTTCCCTGCTGCCTGCCAAGGGAATCTGTGCCCTAAACGCATTCTTTCCTGGGGCACTGAGTCTCATCTGTTTTGGGTGTTTGTTTAGTGGGTTCCTGTGGTCTCCTGGCACACGACTGCCACATTTTGGTCGGACTAGAGAAAACGGTCCCTGTAAGGGGTGGCTGGTCTTCGTTGGGGGGTGGGCTAGTGTGGGTCTCCCCGGCGGCATGTAAAGGACAAATTATTGATTCCTCCAGGATTTAAATAATTCCATCTGTGGCTTGCTGCAATGAACAATCAACTAGCATGTGTTAAAAGCTATGTTATTCCCTACTACCCTAACCCCACTTTAAATCAATGTCACTGCATCGAGTTACTCTGTAAAGCATATGGATGAACAGCCACTTCCGCCTTATTCTTGATGCTCGTTCCCCACAGATCTCTGAGCAGCACACTGCAGATCACGGCCAGCGAGGCTGATCAGTGCCTCAAGCATGTCTATAGGAATATTAGGAAAGAGTTTGGCCTCAATTTCAAGTTGTATACAATGAGTAATTATTGCTGCTCAATTCAGCTCACAGGGGATAAGGACTGTTTAATCAATACTGCAGTAAGCGTTAAGTATGGGCTGTGGTCATGTGACCGCAGTGGGAGGATTTAAATAAGAGGCATTATGGGTTGCTTGTGCTGGGGGACCTATTATGTCTGAGTCTTTGTTTTCCTCTTCTGGAAGCTGCAGCCTTCTTTCTATTGAGTACGTTTGGGCATTTTCATTGTTCTGCGTGTGGGAAGTAGGCTGTCCTTCTCTGGCTTGCTCGGAATGCGAGTGGAGGAGCAGAGCTGCCGTCTTTGTGCCTCACGTGTGGGATGGGATGGCAGCGAAGTTCAGGCTGGCCAAATGTGCAAAGAGCGAACTGTCGCCGGGACGACCGGTGACTGAGTGAGTCATGGGGAATGTCACACTTCAACCCTTTCCACCCCAAGCTCTGTGACTCTGAAAAACTCATTAAAAGATCGACTTCCACAACAGTGTGCATTTCAGAAACTGTATTGTGCGTCGTTTAAGCCTGTTTCTGTAACTGCTTTTCCAGTGCTTATATATTGATTCACATTAATGGAACTGGCAGATGGAATGCATCTTTTTTCTGAAAAGATGCAAAGTAGAACATTTGAAATAAAGACAGATGCCCATTTAATAATGATTACAAATTTCTGATACTACCTGCAGACACAAACTCGCAGTTCCTTTGTTAAATTTTAGAGCAGCAAGATAGTTGCCTCTATTCCGGATTTTCATACCTTGAGTAAAAATAAGGATCAAGTCAAAGTATATTTAAATGTCAACTTCAGATATATGACAGTGGAACCATCAGGAGGTGAAAGATTGTTGTTGTTGGTCATAGTGCAAATGACCGACTATGCAACGGCCAGGTTTAGCCAGAGGAGTGTTGGGTTTACTCTAAATAATGCAATTTTTAGAATAGGGACTAAGGGGTTAATTCTACAATAACGCAGTTTTAAAGTAGGCTCTGACCAGCGTGCCGGCAGGGCCAAGTGACCTCGCCACAGGGCCGTGGTTAGTTGGAGACAAGGGGGCAGTGATAAGTAAGACGCCGTTTTGCTTTTTCTAGGGAAGGCCGCTACGCACATAAGTGATAAAAACCAAGGAGAAAGAACATAAAGTAATTAGAGCAAAAGTCAAATCGGTTGCTGTCATGCCAATGGACAAGACCTAGAGAGTGGGAAGAAACTGGCTAAAACTAGACCGAAATTAAGATAGGTGGCAGCCACGTAGCAGGAACAATGGCAAGAGGGGGGAGAAGCCCAAATGGGTTATAAGAGAGCAGAGCACACAGATACTTTAGAGCCACTGGATGTACATGCTGGATGTATGTCAGATAGTCGCTCCCTGATCGCAATCAGATGGTTAAATAAAACCTGTCGCACTTGCAAACTCCTCCGACGTCTCCCGTGTGCGTCTCTGCTCATCAACGGACCCGGCGGTGCTCGAACCACCACAGCAGGTACCTGTCTGGGCTGGAGATGACCATGGAACTGATTGTAGCTCTTGTCAAACAAGGTTCAGCAATTGGAATTTACCATTTTAATTTCACAGACAGGGCAGACTGCTTACTGCCCTAAGACTCACTTCCTGAACGATGCAGGAATACACTATAATAAATGGAATTTCCTGTGCTTGGCTAAATACCAGCTTTTATATTTTAGATGTTTTTTATTGTTTTTAAATAGTACCCATTCAGTATAAAACGGTCTCTGACAGTTAGATGTTATCTGTCACTCAGGGCTTATCAGCCACATTTTTGCTGAGAACCTCCGGATCATCCCTTCCGGAGAACAAAACTGCCAGTACTGTGATTTGAAAAGCCTGTTTCCTGTTACCCCTTAATATCCATGTTTTTTTTTCTTTTGTGCCTCTGAAAAACAGTTGTTTTCAGTCCTTCTACTGACCTCCTGTTTCCCAAAGTGATATAAATCCTGATATTTTGCTGACTGGCAGTCCGCCCACACGTTACTGGAAGCACGCGGCAATGATGGAATGTTCCCTGTCTCCGCGCTGCGGAGCGTCTGTGCACTCAGCACTTACAGACCCATTCAGAACAGCTGTCTGGCCCGAAACTGTATGAACAGGAACCTCTCTCTGCATACTGCTTCGGTCTGTAGACTTCATACTTCACACTCCTTGGGTTTTGAGTTACAAAGCTCTGTCTGAGTCTATGAAGAGCTGCCCAAGTTTACTCTCAGCGTCTTCTTGCCACAGACTAAAGACGTGCAGTTTGTCTGGGTTAGAGGCTCAAATTCAGTGGTAGTGTTTAACTTTTTGTGTATGAGCAATCTTTATGATGAACTGGTGTCTTGTCCAGGATGTGTCCTACACATATTGTTTGATGGGATGGGATCAGATAATTGAAATAATTTTAAGTGTGAGTTCATTGAAGATGGATGGATGGGAAGATGTTTTTTTTTTTTTTTTAAACTGGACAACTATTTGAAACACCGGTTATTTGCTGTGAAGCACCAGTGTCCATGTCAACAGCATTTATGTTTGTAATGTGCTTTTCACCCCACTTATATGGCACTTTGGACAGAACTGTCTGCTAAATAAAATGAATCCCTGGCACCTCTGTGCCATCTGCTTCCCGAACCCCAGGCCTCTCAGAACCAGACTCAGGGGCAGAACCTGGATGTTCAGAGCAGGGCCCAGATTTGAGCCGTTGAAAGGAGATGAGCTTCTGTAGGGCCAGCTGTAATCTTCGCTGGGGGATGGGGGGGTGAATCTTTGCCCTCTGAGATCCATGTCAGTTAATAGTCCAGATACACAGGCATGCTATGCTAAACGGTGTTTGTTCATCCCTGAAATGCAGTCTAAATTGATTAAATAAATTCTGTGGTACACAAGTTGAAAAGACATCTCATACAGTTTTACTTCTTAGTTTTTTGTTTTTCACTGAGGAATAACATACAATTTCAAAGGCCCTTAATAATCTTACAAACATGTGACTCTGCCTATGGCTTAGATGATTGGGTACTGTTAGTCAGAAATCACCAGTGACCCACAACAATATCAGTGTACGGCCTTGTTTAGTATTTCTGAATGTGATTCAAGTTTGAAGCACTCTTCAGTGTTTTTTGATTAGAAGATTTGACTTTATATCAATTGACAGCACACACTGGGAAGAAATTCCTGAAGACAGTCTCTTTCTTGCCATCCTTTACCGAGATCATGACTGGGTTTATCAAAGCACTTAAAGTTGTTTGCAATATTGTTTGTAACCAATGCAGTTTTCCAAGAGAAATAATGAATCATCAATTATCAAACAAAATGTTTAGCATAATCTCATGTCCATGTAAAAACATTGGGGAAAAGTTTTTTTTTCCATTTGGAGTCTAATTAGTCAAAATCAAGTTTAATGAGCATAACTACAGTGTAATACTTGTTAAATGGGACTTTTGTACACAGCTGTGAGTTTAGGATAAATAATTGGTCTGGAGCCCACACATGTAGCTATAAATGCTTAAATAAAGCCGTTTTACTGATACATTACACTCCTTTGGTATTTATTTCAACTTGTCAGTTCTCCATTTTGCAGTAAAGGTTGTTTGGATGACAAGGTGCCTCGATGGCTGTTTTGGACATAAATGTACAGACAGTTCTCAAAATATATAAGTAATCTGTCACACAAATTCTTATGTAAGTCAGGATTTACGTAAATTGGATTAACCCCTACCACACCATTCCAGACACTGTATAGCGAAAAACACATCTGACAGCTTGTGCATTGCGTATGTTGTCATTTTGTGCTCGTGCTTCCGTGAACTTGGATATTTTGTAAGTCCACGTTTACATAAACTGAAAGCTGCCTGTATCTGTGTGGCTAAACTTCGATTTTGGAAAAAGATGTTAGCAAGCCAACCGTGGACAAAATTGGCCAGTAACCGTTCAGCTTTCCATTGGGAGAAAAGACACAGTTCAAGTCAACTGTTGTGTTTTATGTTGCATTTGTTAATGTTGCAAATGCATGGTTGTTGTTTTCAGATATATACAACAATCAGATCCATGCAATGATGTAATATCTGGTGTTACTTAGAAAGGTATTCAGTGGTTTCTTACAGAATAAACACATTAAATGTGGGAATGATCAAATGAAACAGTATCATAAAAATGAAGGTATATGTTTAGCGTGATTTGTATCAGCCTAAGGTTCTGTTTTTTCCACATGATCCTATAGCTGCAGCTGTTTAACACAGAAACCCTTGAGATCAGCAGTACTCAACCTTTTTTTGCGCCATGACCCAATTTTTACCATGCCAGCTCAGGCGTGACCTTATATCAAGTATAGGTTTAAATTAACACTATGATCAAGCACGCAGTGCACTCTACAATTTACTCTAATCAATGCCTGTCGCACAGCTCTGATTGGCTGTGCCAGTGAATTTTAAATTAAGCATCTGTGGTTTGGCTTCTTGTATTGCTTGAATGTTCACTAAACATATTTAAGAACTCGCCCCGAGCCGAATTTGGGTCACGACCCATGGGTTGGTGCTTTGGATTGACCTCGGTGTCCTTCATCATATGTGAAAGATATGTGAACCTGGACCTAAAATGAAGGGTGTAGATTTGGGTACCAGTGTGTTTGGGTGTGTTTAGGGGAACCAAACCTATGTGCTTGCTAAAATTGCCCCTTTGTACACAGTATTAGAATAAATATTGTCCTTGCCCATGTTAGGAGACAGGGCTGAGAGTTTCTGGCTGGTGTTAATAAACCCAGTGTCTCCACAGCGGCATTACAACCAGCAACAGCACTCGATGGTACATGAGAGTAATGGGCCATCATATCACTGAAGTAACTCTAGAGATCTTTGGAACGTGATTGGCTGCCTCTCCTGGGGCAGACTTCATACAGGCTTATTTTGCCAGGAGCACGAGGGAGATGTAAATGGGAGCCAATGCGCTTGGTGGCAGATTTCACCTCGTGATCCTGCTTTGTTTCGACAAATTGGAGCAGTGTCACTATTTCAAGCGTATGCATGGGGAATGAACCACCGTGTTTCTCAGAGCCCAGCCTCACCTATGCATGCGAGTGCAGACAGCTGCCACTGAACAGAGCCCAACAACTGAAGATGTTACAGAATATATATAAAATGTAAAAAGTGATAAACCATTGTAATAGACCAAATTATAAGAAATAATTACGAAGAAATTTTGGTAGCACTTTCTATGAATGCCACCTCCAATAGAATCTAAGAACACATTCATAACACATTGAAAGCATTTATATCGCATTATAAACATGGCTATTACTATTTATAAAAAGGAATGTCATTATAACCATGTTTATTATGCTGTATGAATGTTTAATGACACCTTTGCAGTATAATAATCAACTGCAGTATAATAATTAAAATTAGGTGAATATTAGCTGACTTTCCAGTGCTGGGATACCGAGTGATGTGGCCGTCTGATCACATCAGCTCATCGCTGAATGTCCTAGACTAGACTTTCACTTTGTGCTTGTGAACGCTGACCCCCTGAGGGAGGCCGGAGTGCTGCCTGACCTACCTTCTAACAGGTCTTTCTGAAAAAGCCCAGTTCGGAAGTACTTACACTAAGGGCCCCCTAAGGCTGGACAGGGCAGCGTGGGGTAAATAACCAGTGAATCCGAAAAACAAATACAGTTTGAATTTCCTTGGTGTGCATTTTTTTCTTAAGCATTGCTTGTCGGGCTTTCAACTATATGCTGAGTAATTACCTTCATGTGAGTCTCAAAACAGTGCTTGAGCTGTGTCCTGCTCAATAGCTGAACAGCTGTTAGCCTGTAAGTGACAAGGATCAGGTCTTGGTCTCTATAGACTGCAGAGTTAAACGGACCAGGTCTTGGTCTCTATAGAATGCAGAGTTAAACGACCAGGTCTTGGTCTCTATAGACTGCAGAGTTAAATGGACCAGGTCTTGGTCTCTATAGACTGCAGAGTTAAACGGACCAGGTCTTGGTCTCTATAGATTGCAGTTACACAATGCCTCAAAACCTGGATCTTTAATCCCCTATTTATACATAAACTTCCATAAATATGTGATTTTTGGACCCACAGGGGCTTGTGTAAAGCAGGACCTCTGCGTCAAAGAGGTGACGTGTAGACTAACGCTATATGATGATCAAATAATAAGATGTTGCCTTTAAAAGAACCTGAACATTAGATGATAGACTGACCCTTGACCCACTAATTGCTTTTTACTGCAGCCACATATCTGTGTGTTTTGCACTGAGTACTGACACATGTCACCATCCACAAGGCCACTTACGGCCCTTCTGGTGCCGACAGCTCCCTGCCAGTTTGTTCACTGAATTTTTGCAGTGCTGTTTGTAACAGACAGATGGCAGCATACCCCCCC
>JABFEB020000104.1:27061919-27088937 GCA_019775895.2 Stomatorhinus ivindoensis | reverse complement strand
AAGCACTGGAGGAGATGCAGGCCGCAGTGTCATGCTCACTGAGCATGAAGCCTGTTCTTTCCCATGTTTATTTATATTCCCCGCAGTCACTGTCAGACTGTGACCCTTTGTGGTTCGTGAGGGCATACTCTGAGTGGCCAATGACAGGAACTCTCCGAGCAAACATATACAGCATTACACCCATTTCTGGGTGGTGCCCACAGACAACAGGCATTTTTCAATTGAGAGCTGATTAACTTCTATTTTTATATTAATTTGAAAAAAGTTATAATTTTAGTAACTTTTATTTAGTATTTCCCAAACAAATATTTTTTAAAAATAATAAGTTGGATATAATTTTTTTAGACAAAAATATTTCTCCAGCCACAGTGAATCACGGTAAAGAATCCTCTGATGCTTCTTATGATACTTGCCACATTCATATATGAACTTTAATAATGACTTTTTCAATTTAAAATGATACGAGAAATGGTTTGTTATTTTAATACACCTTTAAGGTATATATATAAAAAAAAAATTCTGCTGATATCACGTTTTATTTTCTGCTGTTGGCAATGGTTTTAAGGTTGATTCTCTTGCCATTTTGTGTCCCATCTTAACTGCAAGCATTTCGAAGAAGCACGTCTCAAAGTTTTAATGGTGCCAGATAATATAGTTACTGGGAACAGTTAATCTTTACCCATCACATTCTAGGTCTTGGTGCGCTATGTCCTACACACTGGCTTCTTGCTGGCTTAATAAATTTTAATGATTTGTTGTCATCTTCCTGTCAAAGCCGTCGTGGATGCTGAAAACCCATCCGTGTCGCAGCTGCTTCACTGTCCGACAGAAGCAGGACAGCTGTAATCAAATCCTTATGAAGCCATTTTAGTGTCTGTCCACCTGCTGAAATGGGACTGGGGGTTACAGTTCTGCAATGGAGGTGTGATTCACAAACATTCAACTCAACCAGTTCACAGGGTGTAGATAATAATGGCCATTACCATGGGACAGAGGCTCTCCAGTCTTTTTCATTTAACCGAATGGACAATTCCATGATTTGGGCTGAATGTTGGAAAAATCTGTGGGGCTCAACCAGAGATATGGCTGCCCATTAAAGTCTGTAGAATATTGTAGCAATCAGGCAAAACTAGATGTTCCAGAGAAATAACTAGACATGTGTGATATATAATATATCCATTGTTTATTTTCTCAGAAGTAAAGGTGTTTTGGACATTTGTAAGACATAGTAGTCATTTTTGTCTACAAGGTTGCATAGCATGGCGGGTGTATATGAACATTTCTGTGCTTCAGTGTTTAAACATGCATGTGTCTGTGTATTAAGGAGCAGTGAACTTTGTAGGTCAGTACAATAACAACCTTGTTCTCCTAGGATAGCTGAGATCCCATTCTTTTGTCTTTTATGATTAGTGATGTTACTCAGAAATGCCATATATGCTACCTTAATCAATGGCCATATAATTACATCAACATTTGTATATAATAAGTTAAAAATGGGAACAGGAATGGTCTCCTAAGATTGGGAAAAACATACATAACTACATTTGTTGCATATTTTAACTTATTGATTAACTTCCAGTTGTTTGTGCAGAAACACCTTCAGTCCATCATGAATGGTTCCAAATAAATATCGGACTGAGCTATTTTCAGTGATAATAACAAAAATGTCCTTGCTCTAGCTCTGCGAGGATCACGCGTAACAAAGATTACTGGCTGCGGCAATATGGCCCTTTCAACCAATCACAACACAGTATTCCCGCATTGCATTTCTCACTGCGTCACCAGATAGATGTGCAGGGTGACCATTAGTGTTATGTTAAAATAAGATGCTGTGCTATTTTAGAAATAGGGCTTATATATTTCTATGTTCTATAACCCACTCACTGTACATATTTCCCCCGGAGCTACTCATAAAGCACTAAGTGGAAATGGCTGGCAGCTCTAGTCACGCCATTCTGATGTAGGTCCTTTGTCACCCCAGCCCTTCACAAACCACTTACCTTGTTTCAAAGCCCAAAGATAAGGTCACTTTTATACATTCCTGATTGAGGCTCCACTAACTGGGTCTTTACAGCTTAGTAACAGTAAGTTTAATTTGTGTACCTTATTAGCAAATTGAGTTTAATTTGTGTACCTCATATGATTACTAATTAAATTCCTTGACCATTATATATATATATATTACTATAGGCAGATATGTAAAACCTCTTTCAATAGATATGTTAATAATAGATGTGATAGTCTGCAGCATTATTTTATGAAAGCTTAATTGAATTGGGTGCTGGTTTTAACTAAACTCATTTTGCACTGCTAATGCAATGAGAATTCAAAGTGATTGTGGAACATCGTTCTGACAGGAAAATAATAGGCCTGTTCTGTATTTGTTTGAGCTGCATCAATGAGAAAAAAGATCAAAAGGCTACAGGGACTTTGTACAGAAACACTGCTGTTCGTTTTAAATTAAATGATAAAAATAGCTAGCTTGACATCTTTGTGGCCACACTTCTTATGGAACAGAGCACAGTGCAATGAGAAAATGTGTAAAGAGTGTACAAAAGTTTTATAAAAGGATTATTTTTAGTTTCCTTAATGAATTGTGAAAAATATAAAACAGCCTGAATTCCTGTGTCTGCTGAAATAGTAGACATTTTACTGTAGCTCTTAAGGGTAACATCTGAAATACCATTATACAAAAACAGTGACTTCACTGCTGTAATGGCTTCCAGACCCCGCGCCCCAGACCTTAGCGTTTTATTTTCCACTTCTGGCGGCCTTCGTCGTAAACGCTCCATCCGTCAGTTTCCAACCAAAGCAGAGCTGTGGAATGGTGCGTGACATCATGGTGTACTCGTTTACTCAGCTTGCGGAGGAGCCCAGTGGGGTGGAATGAACAGCATCGCTGGTTTGTATTATAAGTCCAGCCTCCATTGCTGTGACTCCTTCTTCATTCATTTTCCTCTGAGGCAAAATCATTCTGCAAATGAGGCAACTACTTGGTGTCCAGCCCTTTCTCTCATCATTGTTCGATTACCTTTGTTCAAGCATGAAGATGATTTCAGTATATGTTGAAAATGAAATATCTTGTTTCTTATGAAAAAAATATTTAATATATGGACCTTTTTCAATGCATACATTTGAGGCTGACAAATGAAACTGTAAGCGTGCCAGAGAAGAGAATAATGCGGAGAAAAAGACATGTTAGCGCTACTAAATTATTTGGCAGCCAGTCACCAGGAGCTCTGGGGTTGTGATGGTCCTCAATCGTCCAGGGAAGAACTAACTGAACATAATTCCCAACTATGATGCTTGTGACATCACTACGGGAGAAGGTCTGCTCTTCCCAGTTATGACATCACTACGGGAGAAGGTCTGCTCTTCCCAGTTATGACATCACTAAGTAGGCAGGGTCACAACGTCACATTGAGGAACCAGTCAGTGTGTGGGGATGGATTTAAACCAGACAGGCGAACTCGAGGTTCTGTGAGAAGAGACACAAGACAGAGTGAGTCCCTCTTCATTTCTACAGCAATTCATGGACTGAGGAAGAGGAGTCATTCTCACAAAGCAGCATTTTGCAGAGCTCATGTTCTGCAAATAACACCATATCACGGGCTCCTAGATGGATAGTGACTATTGCAGTCTCATAGTTACTGCTTTGTATCACTACTTGTTCTGCAAGCACCTCTTCTTAGACTGTGTTGGCATAACTGCATGCAAATTGGTTTCGTCTCTTCTTTCGTTTTTTTCCTCCAGTTGCAATCAAGCAGTGTATTCCCGTTGGTCATCCGAAGCTCTTACAGCAGGAATCTATGCGAGGCCGGACTATTTGCCATTATTATGACATCTTTAAAACCATAAAATAAAATGGAAAATATCAAAGCCCTATAACTGCAAACAAACCTCAGTAGCCAGGTCAACATAATGTGCATGGTGCACTATTTGAATGCTTCTAATAAAGTGAAAAAGAGGTGATCTTAGACATAAACTTCTCTAATAGAATATTATTTTGATCTAGCATAACCTATATGTAACTATAACCTTTTAATTTAATGAGACAGAAGACGTAAATTTTTACATATCTCCATTGAGTCCTGTTGATTTAAGAGCTGTTGCCATGCCTTCCCCTGCTGTACCTGTCCCATCAGCTACTACGACACAAGGTTCTTATGGCTACAGGGACAGCAAAGCAGGGCTGACCGACTAGCCTACTAGCTTTCTGCATGGAGAACTCATGTCAATACATTCTTCAGCAGGATAAGAGTGTTTTCATTGATACGTTTAGTTGATCTCAGTTCTCCGGTTTCCTCCTGCTGTCGAGCGTCTTTGCCAGCCATTTTCTCCCCAAGCCACCCTGCTGTGAAGCAGTGACTGTTCCGGCTAAAGGGACCAAGCTTGGGGCTATTTTTTGCCGTCCCTTGTGAGAAGCTGGTCCCGTCAGTCAGCGCATAGAGCTAAAAGGAGGTACGGAGCAGGTGACGGCTTAGCGAACACAGAGACAGAGGTGCAGAAAGACCAGCACCAGCTGGAAAGGCTTCAGCAGTAAAAAATAACTGGTTAGGGTCACAAGCTCATGGCGAGGGCTGTTCATGTGGCCAAACCTGCAGAAGAGGCCACCTTGTGACACGTGACTGTCTGTCTGCCCCTTTTCCTCTCTTCCTGCTGTTTGATGTCTGAGATGAAAAGGCGCAGAGGAAGCAAGCTAATCGTTATCTCCTTGGGGAAAAGACCCAAGTTCCCCATTAGAGGACCTAACCAGCTTCATGACGTTGTTGTCTTGTTAAACACTCACCATCTGGGAGTTGTTTTTGCCATTTCCTTTGCCAGCCCTCTTTTGGCATAGATAGCCCCTTGTCTCTGGGGCAGTCAGGCAAGATCTTTGCTGTATCTGGGGTAATTATGTGTCTGCTCAGTCTCCCCACCTTTAAAGGCTCAGGGGAGATAGTCAGCTCCTTGGGCAATGTCCTTCATAAGTTGTGGTCAACAAAAAGCCACTCTTACAGTGAGAAAAGGTTGCTATGGGTACATGGACATTACCCCTTTCATACTCATCGCATAAGCAAAGTGAGTGGGAATCACTTAATTTAGTCTGAGTGTTTAATCTGATCATCCCAGGCAGTCCAATGTTATGTTTATTGTTTTTTTCACCATGGTAACAGCTTTTAAGCTTTAATATTTTTGCTTTAAGTATTTGTATTTACGTCATGCATATGTTTTATATGTTATATATCCCAGCAGTAGGATTTTGTGTAAAACTGCAAAAAGGGCACTTCATGCCGTCTGACTGACAGGTGTTAGCCTTGGAAAGAGGGATTAAAACGCTGGATGTGCGCTGCATGATGAGTTTACTGAGAGGAGTGATGTGCGCCCTGTAAGTGCCACTGCAAAGAGACAGACCCTCACTTATGGTTGCCCTTGCACGTGTCTCTGATTGCCTTCCGGTCCTCTTACTCTGGCCTCAGGTTCTCCACCCCAGTTTGTCCACTAAAGCTCATTATTATTCTGGATGTGATGCGGCGGCTGACGTTGTGCCTGGGGGAATTCCCTCCCCCTTACAGTCCAGCGCCAGCTCCCACACCCCCGTCCCGCTGCTCCCGCCCCTTAGTCCTCCTCCCTGGCTGCTTGCAGTTCGGAGAGCCCAGCAGAGCGGGAGTTTGCGGGAGGACGAGGCGAAGACGCAGCCTCTTTCCAGAGCCTCCTCTGTGACCCGCAGCTTGAGGCTTGCCGTGGCGATGGTCGGGATGCTTGTTTTTACGATCGGCAGATGAGATGTGGTGTTTGCACTGTAACTCAGAGAAGACCCAGTCTCTGCTGGAACTGGAGCAAGCTGAGTGGTAAGATGGTGGAAGTGTGTGTGTGTCTGTCTGTGTGTGTGTGTGTGTGTGTGTGTGTGTGTGTCTGTGTGTGTGTGTGTGTGTGTCTGTGTGTGTCTGTGCGTGTCTGTGTGTGTCTGTGTGTGTCTGTGCGTGTCTGTGTGTGGCGCGTTGATGTAGAATCATGTGAGAGCTAAGTCAGGTACCAATAGGAAAGAGGAATCACAGCAGACAGTGAACAGGAAGTTTTTTCCTTATATTATTATAAATATATATATTTATGCACCCTGCTTTGTTATGAACTTAATGTAGTTATGAAACTTACATCATATGTGTACATATGTGATTAGATTGTTTACACCATTCGGGCAAGAGTGAGCTTTTGTTTTCAGATTGTTATGAATACAGTACGCAGTGAAAGGGGTTATAGTCTAGTGAACTGGTCTGGAAGGAATGAACCTCTGATTCTGTAGATTATAGAAACAAATACATGTTTGGGGGTCCGATTTTCAATTTAAAACTACCAAGGACACAACCATACATTGCGGACAATGGGATGCTGGCATTTCTTTGCCCGGTGCTGGCGTAGGACCATCTGACTGATGAGACCTTTAATGGAGATGTCCATCGCTGGGAGAAGTGAAAAAGTATTTGCTGTTGCTAAACACAGGCCTCTGAGATAGAGCTTGTGGAATAATGTGGCACAAAACCCACGGTGGCCTTAATTAAAAGAGTGCTTTGTTAGTGCTTTGAATGCAATATTTATGGTGCCTAAGTATTTTAGAAGCTGCTTGTTGGATAGACTTGTGCTATTTCGATTTGTGGCGCGTGTTTTGCTCGTCATAGCCCTAAGATACTTAAATGAACGGTCTTCTTTATGAATACACCCTGAGGAACTCCACTTGATGAACATATTGATAAGTACTTTAAAATATTGAAAGCCTTTAATTATAAAATGATGTAAGTATAATGATTACCATACTCACCACAACATTGGATAAATCATTGGGGAAGACGGATGGATAGATGGATAGATGGATTATAATGTTATGTATAATCTACCTCCCTGTAATCTGTATTATTAAATCACTTCTGTGTATACCATTTTCTTTTGAAAGACATTAAGTCTGATTCATGCATATACAATAATATACTATGTGAAGTTCCAACATATTTCAGAATTACCACCTTTTTACTAAATAACCACTCACTTTGTGAGAAGTAAGGTGGAACTGACCCCCCTAAAGAGGTTCCAGTCCAGTGGGAGTCATGTTCGTACCTGGTATTTGCCCTGAATGGAACACAGAGCAATCAATATAAGGTGAGCATGTGCTTAGGGCTGTCTGACAGTCCGTGGTCGTTTGTCTGCCTCTGCGTTATTGTAAATGCATGTTAGTGACCGGAAAACAGTGGCTGGGGTAGTCAGTAGTGAGCGCCATGACAGAGCTCTGTCCGCTTTTGTAATTGTTGGCCAGACTCTTGGTACTGTAGGCCTTGGCAGCGCGGATTGCTGATTGACAGCTCTGTTGCGTCTTCCAGTCTCTTTGTGGCTCGCAGTCCGCTGTTTTTAGGAATGCGAACCAAAAGGGGACTGATACACGCCACCATTTAACATTCGCATCAGAAGCTGTAGAGACAGTGGGTCCAGTTACATAGTAATCCTTGATTGACATTAATTCCCCATTCATGAATGTGTGAAGACTGCAGGATCAACACAGTTCAATAAAGACCAGAAAAGCATCTGTGAGGCATGTTGTTTGTGTTTATTTGAGGAAGCATCTGGTTTGGGGTAGAAAGGAGCAACTCTCAATGGGGGTGAGACTGAGGCTGGCCTGCTTGGGCCTGCAACTAATTAACAAGTTTGGCTGCCATATCATCCAAAAGGAATCCATTTCTTCTTGAGTAATTTGGGATTTTTCTTTCAGTGTGAACGAAACCCTGTTTCCTGGTCACACATGAAAAAGACCAGCCAGATAAAATAGCTCGGCACACAACGCTCATCTTCTCCTTTGTCACTGGTCGCTCAGAACCTGCACCCAAGAGCCAGTCCAGCGCGGAGCCAATTAGGGCAGAGTGAGTATGCTAGGAAAAGGAGAAAGTCCTACTTACACGAGTCAATCCTATGGAAGTTAAAATAAATACTTTGTTTAAAACTAGGTCATGTGTATGGACCAAGTGTAGCACTGTGGGTGTCTATGGTGCAAAAGGTTCACTAGCATGTAGGAAAGTCTCCCCTCCAACGAAATTCTTGTATCACTTGATATTATTGCTAATGTCACATCTTATAGCTAATTATTTGTCCTCCTATACGGATTTTGTAGTGCAATAATCCTGACCAAAAATTCACAATGCTTTCCTATACCTTCTCATATCACATTGCGATGTGAAAACAGAGATTTAAGATATTTCAGTTTCAGACTGAAAATGAGACACAGATATCTTGAAATCTGTATTGAAGCTGACTTGTTGACTTTGTTGTGGTGATATTGCGGTGTTAGTGCAGTCAGCAGGGAACTTGCTCCTAATGGGGTATTGTGTAGCTTTTCAGTAACATCTTGCTAGACGGTGGACTCGTTGTGGTCTGCAGGGTCGGGGCCATGTTTGCCTGCACTATATTTGGGACTGATTTTCTTCATTATATGAAGCATATTTGTAGCACTGAAACCTATAAGGAAAAACACGGGTCTCTTGTAACAGCCCTCTGCACGGCCCACCAGAACCTCAGGCTGTGCAGCTGTCAAAAAACTCTCTTGTGGAGGTAGAGAGGTATAGTGAGGTATAGTGAGGTATACTTCTGAAACCCTGAAGGTGCAGCTGCTCTCTGTAGGGGGACAGTCGCACTTGCAGTTGTTCCTCGCATAATATTTGGGTTTCTTAACTTGCGCCTGACTCAAGGAATGGTAGGAGAGGTCCTTACAAGGGGATGCATGCAGAGGCGGAGATTTCAGGTCCAGAGAGTACAAATCCAGACCACGATTTTGTTTCAACCAAAAAGTTGAGTACTCTGTGACTGTGACTCTTTATACTCAAGTAATTGGCTGAAACAAAATCTTGGTCTTGAATTTCTAGAAAGGATTCAGACAGTTATGTCAGATGGAACTGATGAAACTCTTTTCAGGGGGGGGGGGGGTTTCTACAAAACCAATAAATGCTGTGTTTTTCCAAAACAAAGAGCATGCATATCCTCCTGAGCCCCAAGGGGAAAGAGTGTCCTTCAATTTTAGGTTATTGTTTCTTTGGAGGAAATGACATCTTGCAATTTAGATTTCAAATTTATTTTTATTTTTAATTTCACAGCATGTCCACTTTAGTGTACAACAGGAATAAATATGTTTCCTTACATCAGTGAAAAGATAGATATAAAAACATAATGTCCACTACAATGGACATAAATGAATGGGTGGGGTCTCAGTAGGATAAAGCAGAAACTGTGTTGAACCAGTATTTCAATCATTTGTTTTTCAGTAATTTTGTTTAGAGGCTACTTACAAATGGGTGAAACGGTGGCAATTTATACGGACCTGCTCATCGATATCAATTTACACAAAAAGAAGTTTTAGAATGTTTCTTGTCTCACCCCACTTACTAAAAACTTTTCTATTAAAAATAGCTTTAATAGGCCACATGGTGCCTAAATGTAATTTGCTGAAGTTGTGTTTCAAAGGAATAAATGGAAGCTAATGCATGTGTTAGCACAGCATATGTTGGGTGGTGATGTGAGGCGGGTCAGGCTAGCTTACCAGAACCAGATAACGCTGCCTTGCCGTTGGTCTCACCCGCTGGGTGAGGGGAGCTATGTCACGGGTGTGTCTGTGAAAAGTTTGAATGTCACCAGTCCTGAGTGTGTTGACATGCAGAGTTTTCACTCCTGCCAGCACTGAACACCTGAACCTACAAGTCAGCTTTTTTCTGGAAGTCAGGATTTGGGGTGGAATTTGGCAGGTCTGCAACACCTAACAGAGCCTGGATTTAAGTGTCAAAGGTAAAATCTTTTTGTGTAAGACACCAGAAAAGCTTTTTTTTGATGGTTTTAGTCCCACCTTATACAGAGACATAAGCTTCTACAGGGACCGGTGCTCAAAGGTTAAAAGGGGGCATTCGGGACCTTTGAAGCTTAGGCACAAATTCACATGAAGTTATTCAGGCAGAATGGGCCGGTGCTCTGCCCCCCCCCCCCCCCCTGCATGTGCACATAACCCACTAATGTTGTTAATTATGCTTCAGAAGCTGCTATGTTTTGTGACACTGTTCTTCATTATCGCTGACATCCGATCTGGGGTAGCTTGATTGCACAGTAGCTCGCGTTATTGCTTCACACATCTGTGACCTGGGTTCAAGTCTCTGCTATAGCTCTATCCAGCCCCCCCCACCACTATGGGGGTTCCTTCCCCAAGTCTGGTTTTCTCCCACAGTACACAAAACATTAGGTTAAATAGAGTTGCACATAAGTGCAATAATGTGTGTGCACCCTGTGATGGGTTGGTGCTCCAAGCTGGGTTGTTGCCTGCCTTGTGGCGTGAACCTCCAGAATAGGATACGTGGATACAGGAAATGGATGGATGGATGTTCTTGCATCATTTAAGTTAATCCTCTGGATGTATCATCAACTAGTCTTATATTCCAAAGTTTCTCTCCAGACTGACAGAGAAAATTAATCGTGGAGCACGATTCTCTCCTGGGCGATGGCTCTATTTATTAGGAAGACAAATGTATTCTTTTAGTAAAATACTGATTCTGGACGGTAAGCCAATTCTTTACGGGTTCCTAATGAAATCATGAACCAGAGGTGGAAGTTTGCTCACAGAAAGGGAGGGGGTAGCCCTCTGGGTAGGCAAACCTGCAGGTGGAGCCCTCGAAAGTGTCTTAGGTGAGGTTATTTGCAAGATGGTTTCCGTGGTTATGAAAAGCAGCAATTCAGCTGGTGCATTTTGTGCTCCAGTCCTGCCTGACTCCCTGTCAGTCTGCCCATACCAAATGTCCTGGCCTTGTTATTGTATTTATAAATGTAATTATTAAAGAAGCCATGAAGATAAACAGATGAATGTAACATCTGTCAGTATTGCTATTTATTTTGACCTTTAACCTTAATCACATTTCCTATATCTATCTGATGTGGTAACTTATTGGTACTGGTACTAGAGTGGAAGTCAATGGAAAATGAAAAGTACCAAAAGTATGGTACAGTGCAGTGGGAAAGCACACGATGAGATTTACTCATGGCATTCTTTTTGCACAGTCAAAATTTTAGCGTTCAGTCATTTTTTTCAGCACCTTATCTTTGGCTGACTGCCTCCTTGGTAAGTAATTTCTGTGTGAAAAGCACAGTATTATGGATACTGGGCTATAACGTGAAAGAATCAGTGACACTGGCTTTGGTAATCAGGAAATGCATGAAGCTCCTGTGAAGTAAACGGATGGCAGCAGAGCACCAGTCAGTAGTTCTGACATTCTAAGTGGCGACTGGTCCAGATCACTTCCCTTTTGGTTGAGGCTTAGGGCTGTACCAGACATTTTGTGATCTGTTTGGCAGTTGGCAGCAAACTAGCCAAAAGCATAATGCTGATGTTTAAGTATGGATAATGACTGAGGACACAAAGTAATTATGCAAACTTCAGCTAAATTAGCACGCTTTGGTTATGTCAAGAGTCAAGCCATAGTATTTCTATTTGTTTGCCTCATTAAACGATTCTGTTTGTGAAAAGGACATATGTGGAGAAACCATAACCTGAATTGTCCAGATGGCTGGACTTCAGATCATGATGTGTGCTGCCAATTTTACATCTGTATCTGCAGGTGCATCTGCATTCGTGAGGGATCGTGCCCTACATGAATTCCGGGGGACTCACCTGATTTCCCATTTCTTTCAGCGTGGAAGGTGATGCTCCAGTCCAGGAGACGGGCCCCTCTGCAGAGAGTGTCTACGCCCGGGGGCCCATAACCCATAGCTCTGCCCTCAGCCCAGACCGTTTTGAGGGCCCGATCTATGGGCTCCCCAGTAGCCAGCAGCGGTCGCGACACCCCAAGCTGCAGCACTCCCAGTCCATCCTGCGTAAGCAGGCAGAGGAGGAGGCCATCAAGCGCTCGCGCTCGCTGTCAGAGAGCTATGAGCTCTCCACAGACCTGCAGGACAAACAGGTACTCCTGCTCACACCTCCCATCCTCGAACCCAGTCGCTGCCCGGGGACGGCTGCAGTCTCCTTTGCTAAGGAAGCATCACCGAAGCTTGCTGCTGAAAAGCTGCCGATTGCAAATATCGACTTGTTTATGAATATATACCTTCACTTTAACTGATGCATGTACATTTCACAATGTCATTATAATGCACATTTTATGAGAATTTATCTGGTGTGACACGCGTAACTGTTTTCAGGAAGCACATTTATTCTTTTCGAAATGCATATATATAATAATATAACAATATATAGTCTTTTTGAAATGCAGTTTTTGCTAGTAAGTGACTAATGTTGGACCTTTTTAAGAGTGGCTGATTTCATGCAGTATTTAAACAGACTTTGCTGAGAAGAATACCGATATTTTTTGTACCTTTGCTTTTTCATCAGGGGTCTGGCTGTGAATAATGCTAGTTTAGTTTGACTCAGTCCTCAATGCCCATCCCTGATGTTTATCTTCTCCATATGTGTTCTCAGTAACCATTAATTTCTCCTGTTTTCAGTTAGTACTGCCCACACAAGGTTCAGCTCAATTGCAGTCTGTTTCCTGTAAGATAAACATTTACTGGTGGAGCAGGTAAATGAGTATGTCCATAGGTAATAAATGGGGCCTTAGCCAGAGATTCACAAAGCAGCTACAGTACCTAGCCTGGAGCTGAACCCCTTTCTGCTGCTAGAAAAATATACAGTTTTACACTTCTGGAAAACACTCACATTTATTCGTTGTTCTTAATGACTGAGCACAATGCAGTTTGTTTGTGTTGAGAAATTTTTGAATTTTGCTCTTGCAGACTGAGTAAATGGAGACCACAGTTTTGTTTTTTGCACACATTTACACTTCAGGTATCCTACCTCAAATGGAATTCTAGACATTTTCTGCTGTTTCTGCTGTTATTGTTCTGCTAAACAAAAATAAAATGAATATAGACCAAGTCCCAACTAAAATCTCCAATACCAATACAGATTTAAAGCAGCTCAAATTAATATAACCCAAATATTTTTATATAGTCAAAAATTAAATCAATGATTGTGTTAATTAAACTGTACTGTGGAGGTTGATATGATTGTGTCAGACAGAGGGCTGAAATGTCTTAAAATTAATATACATGAAGTCACTTATAAGTAACCTTACAACTTATCTAAAACAATAGTATGATCTCTTGCAATCCTTAACAAAGAGCAAATTTAAAGTACGTTTTCTATTCTGCTTAACAGAAGTACCTTAGAATTTAGCCATGTCCACACATAGAAGTTGTTGTTTAGCAGATCACAATATTTACATTATGACAGAAAGGCCCAATACTGGACATGTTTCTCCCCCCGATGGACTGTAAGCACAATGGCTGGACACACCTCGATGCAGCAGCATTCTTTGCTATTATAACTCACATCTGTAAATGACCATGACCGGCCATCATTATTGTGAGGGTCATGATGATGACAGTGGTGATCATAAGCAACCTGACATGTGTTTCCGGATTTTAGCTAATCACATTAAATTAAAGTGGATAAGTGGTATAGGGGACCTGTAAGATAAGCACTGGGTGTGTGTTAGGCTCATGGGAGTTTTACTTGCTCAAAAATTTTCAGGGGCCAGAACAAAAAAAATGATTGGTTCAGATAGATAACCAATCAGATTTTAGAGAAAGTGGATCCAAGTGACTAAAACAGGCAGGACTAAGACATCTGATTGGTTGGTCCTGCCTCCTCTAGTTGCTTGGACCCACCTCCTCTACAATCTGTTTGGTTATCTTTCTGAATCAATCATCTTTCATTCCGCCTTCAGAACATTTTTGTATAAGTTAAACTCCCATGAGCATGCATTGGTTGGTTCCCTTCATTTTACCTGCTTATGTACATAGTTGCTTCATGAAAATCAGGGATCTCGCTGCCAGAGCCTTTTAAGGTGATCCGATGAACTTTTGCCTTGTAAGCTGCTATGGCACAGTATGGCAATGGGGCAACTGGGTCGAAGTAAATGAAGTAAGAAGGCAATGTAAGAGCCGGAGGAGCATCATTGTGAAAGATGAGGAATATTACCAGCTGAAATGTTAGGAAATAAAGACATGCGTGTGCAACCACAATGCTAACAGCTAACCAGACGGGGCTACACTAACAGCTAAGCTCAGGGGTGTGTTTGTAGCTTAGCTCACCAGCCACTGGCGTTGGTCAGTGACACGACTTTCTGTTGCTCACACTAAATCATCTCTAAGAACTCTTTGGCCAGTCTTACTAATAGTGCCAGACTTGCCTGATAAATTATAATACAGGAAGCCTAGCTTCTCAGCCATTTCTCTTTTTAGACCTCTATTTCTTGCCGTAAATGGTTAAAGACATTATCAGTGCCTGTATGTTTGTGGAACCTTAATATTGGGCAGATTCATCCACCTACTGATATGTCACTTGAACCCTGATATTGACGATAGTGATATCTAAGGTGCTGTGAAATGCTGAAAGTGTTCGGTTT
Organism: Stomatorhinus ivindoensis; assembly: GCA_019775895.2. Classification (NCBI taxonomy): domain Eukaryota; kingdom Metazoa; phylum Chordata; class Actinopteri; order Osteoglossiformes; family Mormyridae; genus Stomatorhinus; species Stomatorhinus ivindoensis. Next base: position 27,074,490 of record JABFEB020000104.1, on the reverse strand, counting down.
TGATGTCTAGCCTGAACTGTGATGGTACCTCACTTTCATATCTTCCAGGTGGAGATGCTTGAGCGTAAATATGGGGGGCGTTTCATAACTCGGCATGCTGCGCGCACCATCCAAACGGCGTTCCGACAGTACCAGATGAACAAGAACTTCGAACGTCTCCGGAGTTCTATGTCTGAGAACCGCATGTCCCGGAGGATTGTCTTGTCCAATATGAGAATGCAGTTTTCCTTTGAAGGACCTGAAAAAGTCCACAGCTCTTACTTTGAGGGCAAGCAGGTCTCCTTGAGGGACGACGGCAAAGAGGCCGAGGCTTTGGTGCCGGCGAAGCACCAGGACATGGTGGATCCCTCGAGCACGAAGCCGCCCGCTGACCAGGGCGACTTTTCGGACGCCATCACCGAGCTGGAGGACGCATTCTCCCGGCAGGTGAAGTCGCTGGCGGAATCCATCGACGATGCTCTGAACTGCCGCACCCTTCACGGTGGGGATGAGGTGCAGGTGGAGCAGCTCCGGGGGCGCCCCGCGAGGGAGAATGATGCAGGCTACCAGATAAAGCCCTCCCACCTTGCGGATCGCCAGACTATGGATGAGATGACTGCGTCCTATAGTGACGTGACTCTTTTTATTGATGAGGAGGATCTCTCTCCGCCTTTGCCTGTGACCCAGTCTGTGAATCGGACCTCTAGCATAGAGTCAGACATCCGACTCCGTTCTCAAGAGTGCTGGTCTCTGGCACACAAAGACGACCAGGGTGACACGGACACCAGCTGCCGTAGCACTCCCTCACTGGAGTGCCAGGAGCAGAGGATCCGCATGGACCACCTGCCACTGCTCACCATCGAGCCGCCCAGTGACAGCTCAGCAGAACTAAGCGATCGCTCTGACCGAGGCTCCATGAAGAAGCAGGCTGCCTACAAACGCAGTTTGGCTGGCCCGGGGCAAGGCAGCCCCAAGCACGTCACGCACGTGCTGCCACAGCGTGTGCCGTCCCGGGATGAGGAGCTGCTGCCCCACAGGCCCCGGCCTCTGGAGGCCCATCTGATCCTCAACGGCACCACTAACCGACAGAGCAAATCTGAGTCCGATTTCTCCGATGGGGATAATGACAGCGTCAACAGCACGTCTAACTCCAACGATACGGTAAACTGTAGCTCCGAGTCATCATCTCGGGATAGCCTACGGGAGCAGGCCCTCAGCAAGCAGACCTACCACAAGGAGACCCGCAATAGCTGGGACTCGCCTGCCTTTAGCAATGACGTCATCCGCAAGAGGCACTATCGCATTGGTCTCAATCTCTTCAACAAGTATGTAATCAGTTCAAATCACTCACTTTTCACTTTTAAAGGCTCGAGTTGTCAAACAAGGCACCAAAGTGAGTTTTTTTGGTGATTAACTAGAGAAAAATCGTTGTAGTCATAGTATCATTATACAAAAAAGTATTCTATGGATCTTATTGAACTTTGTAGATGTGTTGTATGGATGAAAATCTGGAACTGATCCTATTGCACCAAAAATGAACCAATGCCAATGAGTGATCACCAAAAGATGGGCAGCCTCAGAAACGTAATTTTGTTAGTGCTATAACTCAAAAAGTAATTGACAGATCCTGTTACCACTTCACCAAAACATTATATAGCGGAAGATCGACACCTGATTTAAGTCAAATCGCATCAAAATTGAAGCAGCACTGCTAGGTAGCAGCAAAGCAAGGAAAAGGTGGCTTCAGAAGCAGAGGTGATATTTCAGGTGCAGAAATTAAAATCCAGATCACCTGGTTGGTTGAAACAATGTTTTGGTCTGGATTTTAACTTTCTGGATCTGAACTATCCACTTCTGTGAAAATATATTTGATAGCACAAAAATTGAAACAGCCTCATTTAGAGGTGAAAAGTCAGCCGTAGTGCCAGAGAGGCAGGGGTGGTGTGTAAGGAGGCTAGAGATTGTGCAGGTTTGGGGATGTGGGGAGCGTGTTGAGTAGGTGAGGGAAGAAGGTGATGGAGCCATCCAAGGAATACTTTGTTGTCATTCTGACAGCATCTGTTTATTACTGAAGATTATTATGAACATTATAATTAATGCACATTACAGCTTTTGAGTCTGTTAGGTGAATGTATTATTAATGCCATGTTAAGGTATACTTACATATTTTTTATTAATGCTTCTTGCATCATAAATGTATTATATAGGTTAATTAATGTTCTATTAATGCATTATGAAAGTGCAGTCAATGTACAAGGTGTTAACTTGCAGAACCTGTGGCTCTCCCTTTCATTCAAGATAAGAGAAACCTAGAATCACCTTTGCAAGCATCCCTCATATGATAAGCAGGCAGTGTCATATTTTTAAGAAACCCTCTTTATGTCTTCTTCACGGTGTGAGTGAGCAAGCTGCAGCCACCTGTTACAGAGCCCATGGAGCTGGGGGTTAAGGGCTTTGCTTATGGAGCTGTAGATGATACCAGTGCCTGGTTTGAACTGGTGATCTTCTGATCATAGGCATAGAGGTTTAGCCCACAGAGCCACATGCTGCCTTCTCGTATGGGCTCCACTATTTGATATGCTACACTATTTAGTGAAAAGGCTGGTTGACACACTAGTACAGTGTTCTTCAAATCTGGACCTCGATTCCAAATCCAGGCCTTGTTTTCACTTCTCCCAGGTTGTTAGTTTAATAACTACTGATTCTGATTGGTCCGAGGCTTCACACCTGACTGACAGGTACAGGAAGGCTGGAAAACCCGCAGTGCTCCGACCTCGAGGACCGTGATTTGAATAAACCCTACCCTAGTATATAACCTCTTACCTGGAATGTACCAAAAGGGACATCAGCTAGGTGTCTGGAGGAGCTTTTTGGTCGCACTCTGAGGGCATCATGTACATCATGAATTAGGAAAGTGTTGGAGTATGGATTGGAGGTGGGACCCTGTGAAGCACACCAATTAGTGCGATATCTCTACTGTATAATTAATCTTCCTGACTGTAATCATTATTAATTGGTCTATTAGAATACAATGCTGTCCCAGTAGAGTCCCTGTTTACATTGTTTTCAACATCTGAAGCTGCTTATCCCCGCAGTGCAACCTAATCTTTTACCTGTATAACCAACGTTACAAAGTAATTCATCACGATGCAATTCCTCCATTACCGTTAAAGTTAATGGCTCAAACAAGTAAACTGCTCTGAAAATGTTAGATTCTACCTGGAAGATATGCACCTATCCCAGGAAGAAAAGATGTAAATTCCAAACACACTCTCTTTTCCTCTGTATTAATTTGCCATATAAATTAATTAAAATGAGCCCCCCGTCAGTTTAGGAAATAAAAGGTGTGCAAATGGCAGCTTATATGACCTGTATATCCCTGTCAGTAGGATATGACATGGAAAGACGACACTGCTTCTGATGCTGAGATGTTTCCTGGTCCCATTTTAAAAATAGTACAGTCACCTTCATTCCTAGGATGGAACTTTTCCCTTTGTGTGTTTTTGCTTTACTGTGTAATGTGATATGTTGCAACTTTCTTAGAAGGAGAGTTCTTTCTTCCTCTACATACAAACAGTGTTAAACCAGTACTGGATCAGTGTATGGGCAGTTCCAGCTGTGTGTGCATCTAGGGAAGTAGACCAGGCTCCACCTCTTCATGCAATGCCAAGCTTTTCAAAATTAATGAGTTTTTTTTCCAGGACCCTGCGTGCTCTGTTTCTTATGTAACACTGTAAAATGGAAAACATTTTTTCCAAACGGGTAATTTTATACAATGATTTCATGGACAAATAAGCATGAAGTCATTCATTTTGAACAATGAAGAAAACTTAAAAATAATTACAGTGGGGTCCAAAAGCCTGAGACCACTAGTATAAATGCACCTATTTTGCATTTTTTTATAATTTAATATGAAAGTATTCATTACAAGTTATATTATCCGCACAGCAACTTTATTGAAAAGTTGCTTCTTTGAAAAATTTGATATGTCCCCTTTTTGCTCTCACTCATGGGAGTTTTACTTGCACAAAAATATTCTGAGGGCAGATGGAAAAATGAATGGTTCAGAGAGATAACCAATCAGACTGTAGAGGAGGTGCAACCAAGACTTCTGATTAGTTGAAAATCTATTACTTGCTCTTCCTAGTTCTTGCAAAGCTTTTAGATATGCTTGACATCATTATCCTGAACCCTTGTCTACAAAGATCCAAACTAGACGGTGTAGCATGTCTCTTAATAAAGTGGCACTTTTCTTTTATCAAGGGCGTAGTTGAGTCTGTGCAGGTGAACAACACTTGAGTTGGCAAAACACCCATAGACTATATTCCCACCACCATGCTTCATTGATGTTTTGATGCACTGTGGTATCACTCTCCCTTCTATTCATCTCCTTATATAAACACTTCTGTTACAGTAATTCTCAAACTTGGATTGACCATTAATTAGGACTTTCTCCATTGATGCGCTCTGGAATGTGCATATGCCTTACCCATGTCAAAACTTTGTTTATTTATAGGATAAAATGAAAAAGTTCCTAAATTTTCAAAATAGTCTCAGATTTTTGAACCCATAGCTGGTGTTTGACCTAATTACGGTGACCACATTCCCATCGCTTCTGTATCTGCAGGAAGCCAGAGAAAGGTATCCAGTACCTGACTGAAAGGGGATTTGTTCCTGATACACCTGTGGGCGTGGCCCACTTCCTTCTTCAGAGGAAGGGCTTAAGCCGACAAATGATTGGGGAGTTTCTTGGAAACCGTCAAAAACAGTTCAACAGGGATGTCTTGGAGTGAGTATTGCTGGGCAATAAATATTACTGAACACAAACAGCTACTTTAGCCAAATCTGTGTTTTGGAAAACACTGAAGACATTCAACTTCATCCTACCATGTGAGTTTGAGTACAAATAAAGTTTATAAAATTTGCTCGTTACAAGAGGTTCATTGGATAATGGTAAATCCTGTCAGAAAACATAATAATGGTTAAAGTCATGGACTTTTCATGGACAGAAAGGCTCTGTTGTTGGACTCATACACAAGGTCATGAGTTGGAATTAGAAAATGTAAAAAAACTTTCGGCATTGATGTTTCGCAATTACTCCATTTTAAGTGATCATCCGCTCCTTACTTTAGTGAAATGCCAGTAATTGAGGTTTTTTGAAGTTTTCACCTATGTGGACTTTGCTGGTAGCTCTGCGAGGGTTTAGATTCCTTCACACATCACCTTTCTCAGAGTAGACCATCGTTGGTGACATCAAGGGTGCGCTGTCTGACCACTGCCCCTCATGCCCGGTAGCTGCGTGGTGGATGAGATGGACTTCTCCGTCATGGAGCTGGATGAAGCCCTCAGGAAGTTCCAGGCACACATCCGGGTCCAGGGGGAGGCGCAGAAGGTGGAGAGGCTAATCGAAGCTTTTAGGTGAGACACACAGGCCTGGTGTGAACGCTGTGCAATGTGTCAATGAACAACCGATAACAACCGATTTAAAGGGGAATCTCACCTAACCATACAAAATGTTAATCAGATAATTAAAATGTATTTAAATGAAAGTCTACTACATTCACTTTGATTCACCTCTGTTTTCTTAGTGCATGAAACTAACATCATTACGGTAAACAAAAAATTTGTCCTCCGTTTTCCTCTGAAAGCTGAGGAGAAATCCTGCTTACTGCAAATCATCAGTCTAATTCTAAACTCAGCATTAACTCTCTCACATTCATTTTTTCCTGTCATTATCTGTTTTGCTTGTGAAAATAACATTCTTCTGATTTGATATATACACCAAATTAGAAGGTTCACCAAACCATTTCAGGCTGCTATAAAAATGTTATGCAAAGATGAACAACTTTGCTCCGAATCGTGCCATATATCAAGAAAACAATCAAGAAGAAGCTTATTTTATTACTTGCGCAATGAGCTGAGGAATATGAAGGATATCATGAAGTGATATACAAATTGTATACATTGTATTACATAAAACTGAGAGAAGAGTGTAGGTCAATCAGCTGTAAAAAGTTATTACTGGTGTCATGTCATCTTGAAGTTTCTCCCCTTCAGTTTGACTTGACCATGTTCCTCATCTCAGTACTATTAGCCTATATCTAGGGTTAATGACTTAGTCAATGCTGGTCTTGTCTGAACAAATTCTTTCCCCCACCATAGCCAGCGCTATTGCATCTGCAACCCCACAGTAGTACGGCAGTTCAGGAACCCAGACACCATCTTCATCCTGGCCTTTGCTATCATCCTCCTCAACACGGACATGTACAGCCCCAACGTCAAGCCTGAGAGGAAGATGAAGCTAGAGGATTTTGTCAAGAATTTGAGAGGTGAGCGGGCAGCCCTTATGTAGCATTCTGATGATCTTTCTCTTTCTGCAGTAACTGAGACAATTCAGATTAAGGAGTAAATTCAACTGTCCCTTCATTTTTAATTGCTTACACATAGTATATTGTTTCACTAATAGTTTTGCTATATACTCTCAGGTCAATAAAAGCTTGATATGTTTAAACCTTGGTTCCTTTAATATCTAACATATTTATAAGTTTTCGTGTGTGTGTGTGTGTGTGTGTGTGTGTATAAGTTTCTTGATGGTAGTATATTTGGAAAGGTGGGTCCCTATAAACCAAGGATTTGTCAGGGTGTTCACATAAGTACTGTATACCTTTATATGTGTGTGTGCATGTGTGTGTGTGTGTGTTTGCTAATGACTAAATGATGCCAACCCCAGGTGTTGATGATGGAGAGGACATCCCACGGGAAATGTTGATTGGAATCTATGAAAGGATCCAAAAACGGGAGCTGAAGACCAACGAAGACCACGTGTCTCAGGTTCAGAAGGTGGAAAAGCTCATTGTGGGAAAAAAGCCAGTAAGTCCTGCTGGATCCATATGGGAGCATCAGTTTTATCATTTGTAACTAAGATGTTTGCCAGCCACCTGCTTTTATATCTTACATGAGTGTGACCAGAGTAATTATTAAATTATAGGATTACTAATTATCTTAAAAGTGCTTTGTGCTTATACAGCTCAGAATATAGAAATCTCACGTTCTCTTGCTATCTTATTGTGCTTGCACTGCAGATTGGGTCACTACACCAAGGCCTTGGATGTGTAAGTAACTATTCATTTCTCATGCATCGCATGCAATAATCCTTTCCCTGATTTCCATGAAAATCGGAAAGTAAATGATGTGGCATAATTTGAAGTGTACGGTCTCGTTACCTCCATAAAAATGATTTCGATTTCTGGACAGTTAACAGTCCATTCCATTTGCTAACTCAAAATCCTTTTACTTGGCTTTTTCCAATCGTTTAATATTGTTGCCTGGAAGTACATATCATTTATAAATGAAATAGAAAGTAAGCTTCAGTAAATCACCCTATATGAAGATATCTGCTAAGGCAAACACGTCACATACTCGTGAATTTCTAACATGCGGGCATGGCGTGGTGCAGGCAGGAAAATGTGAACAATCCACTTATGACTCAGCAAAACTGGGGTTTATTAACAGAACATTAGAAAACACAATGGAGCACAAGGGCTCAAATCTAAACACTGGGAAAATAACAAAGGCAGGTAAAAAAGAACCAAAGCAAAACAAAAAAACCAAAACAAAATTAAGTCACGAAACACAGGAACTAGAAATACAAATATGAGGGAAACATAATCTACAAAATACAACAACAGAGGAAGTGGGATTTGAACACACAACAGTAGGTTTAAGGGCTATAAACTCAACTCACAGAGCCATGCAGCAGTCCTGTGAGCAGTAGAAGCACACTAAGGGATTTGTCAATGAGGAGGAACAGGATGGCCAGTGACATCTGCTGGCCAAACAGGGAGGAGACATGAAAGGCTGGGTCAGACGGGAGCAGAGCCTGACATGAACATGTCATTTGTAATAGCATTTAAACAAGCAATATATACAAGGGATTTGCAAATATTGTACTTGTGGTATTTTTATTTAAAAATTGTTTTTTTCTTTTTTTGCTTTTAAAAATTCATGCATAGTTTTTCCATGAGTGTGCTTAATTTTTGAGACTGAGTTTAATTTATCTGAGTTAAATTTATCTGATACACCTGGCTTTCAAACAAACTATATCAGCTTAGCGACAGCTAAGAGCCCCTCTGTTGGAAGCCTGAATTATTGAACAATCGTCGGTTGTTGATTCTGACAAAACAATCTCCATAAAATTGCCTGTTTCCAAAAATACTACAGAAATGAACTTTTCCTGAAGGGTTCTTATCGTTTGTACAGCTAGACCTCTGACGGGACCACTTTCTCCTTGTACTGTAGGTGCTGTCTCTGCCCCATCGTAGACTAGTCTGCTACTGCAGGCTGTTTGAAGTACCCGACGCCAACAAGATCCAGAAACTGGGTCTCCATCAGAGAGAAATCTTCCTCTTCAATGATCTGTTGGTGGTACGCTGCACTCTCTCCGCTCCTCATGTGCTGTATATTGTCTGGTTCTGTGATCTCAGTATTTCCCTCATCCAGCTACAGATTCATTTAAGGCTATCTTTCTCCAAAAAGCTCCTGTACCTTCTATTTCAATTTCCACAGGATCTGATATTGTTATTTACAATGTTAAATGCAAATACGTTTACTTGAGTTCAATTATGAGCACAGCGCTAAATCATGGGCACAAGATATTTGGGCATGATGGATTTTGATAGAACCTACAAATCGCATCTATCCTGGCATTCATTCAGGTAAGGTTATACATTAATGTAGCTCTCATCCCATCTATCTTTTCTTTAGGTTACAAAGATCTTTCAGAAAAAGAAGAATTCGGTGACATACAGCTTTCGACAATCCTTTTCCCTCTATGGGATGCAAGTACTTCTATTTGAGAACCAATGTAAGTACTGGATTCCAGACCCATTACATGGTGAGCCCCTGGTTCCTGATGAGGCCTGCCATAGTGACCAGGCAAAGGACCAAATCGGTTTAACTTTGCAAAAAGGTGCTTCCAAATCTATTTGTTTTTTTTTTCTTGGTTTTATTGAGCTAGTATCGGGAAGAAATTCATTTTGAAGTCTGAAAGTACTTATGTAAGTCGCTCTGGCTAAGGGCGTCTGCCAAATGCTGTAAATGTAAATGTAATGTAAATTTGTTTAGTACACGAAGACATTTTCCATTTATTCTGTTTCAGACTACCCCAATGGAATTAGACTCACATCAGCTGTCCCTGGGGCAGATGTGAAGGTTCTTATCAACTTCAATGCCCCAAATCCCCAGGATCGTAAGAAGTTTACTGATGATTTGCGAGAGTCCATCGCAGAGGTCCAGGAAATGGAGAAGAACAGGATAGAGTGTGAGAAACTGCTTCACAACATCAATCTGCATATAAAATGCACAATAACACTAACTCAATAGCCTCAGACGTTCATGTGTTATTCTGTATTCTTCAGACAAATGGTTATTAGGTCTTCTATTTAAGTTGTTAACATCGGGGGGTGGGTGGTTTTGTCCCAAATACTTTTAAAAATGGGAGGAAGGGATACTAAGTGGAAATGATGAAAGAAAGTGAGCGATGAAGTTTAAAGGACAGATCTGTATCATCTTGCGGGTATTACAGAATAAGACCATGCAAACGAGTGTATTCTCATCACAAAGCTCATCGTAGCAGAATGAGAAAAATTAGGAAAGTAGAGCAACTTAATTTAACGATGACATGCCGTTCACCTCCATTTAGCGGAACTGGAGAAGCAGAAGGGTGTGGTCCGGCCCAGCATGTCCCAGAGCTCAGGCCTCAAGAAGGAGTCTGGGAACGGAAACCTGAGCCGCGGCAGCCTGGACGACAGCTACGCCATGGGGGAGGGCCTGAAGAGAAGCGCTCTCAGCAGCTCGCTGCGAGACCTCTCCGAAGCAGGTAAGGCTGCACAGGTTTCCTGCACGCCAGGCGCCGACAAAGCAGAGCGGTCGTGCACATTCTGGGTCGGCGGCGAAGGGCGGCTTTCTGCTGAGCACAGACCTAAGGAGCTCGTTCGCCGATGCAGATGCTGAACCGCATGGAAGCCAAATTAGCTGGGTTGTCCGAAGCTGAATGTGAGGCGGTGTTTACGTGGAGAAAGTAGAGTCCTGCAAAATGTTGTTGCGGCAGAACCTTTCTTTGGAAAGAGCTTCTGTCAGAGAGGCATGTCTCAAAGAGAGGCAAATGATGTTCCCATTTAGGTACACTTTCAGAAATCAGTCATTGGGTTTTAGGTGTCCTGGAGTAATTGTTAATGGATTATTGATGCTCATTGCTAATTAGTCTGTTGATGGTATTTTACTTGCTGTTATTTTCACACTGATAATATATAGGTGACCCATCAAATTATTCAAAGTCGGAGGCACTGTATAAACATGTTACTCGAAATCTTCTCTGAAAGCACTTGCTTGATTTTCCGGATTATATCTCATTGTCAGTTCTTTACTGTTTTTATGACATTTTGTTCACATATCATTTGCCTTGTTTGAGCCAACAAAAATGTTGACCACCAACTTCATCACTCATTGTGTCTTTCATATCGTGCATTTGCTGGCTAAAACTGCATCATAATTAATTTTCTAACACTATAAAATACAAGCAGAAACCCACAACATTGTGAATACTGTATAATATGTGTTTCCATATTTATCGTGCTATGTTTGTACATGATATCCATTTTTTAACCTGCAATTTCCAAAAGACAAATAAGGATTGAATGAAGGAATGGAAATATTAAGGTAAAGTGTGTCTATTTGCCAATAATTAATTTTTTTTTAAGTATTAAAAAAAATATTTAAGAATTTATTTTCTAAATGCCATATGTCACATCGCAGCAACAGTGTAAAAATGAAGAACCAGCCATAGGTAAAATTCAAAAAAGCTTTTAAGCTAATAGCTCTAGAATATAGAATGTCCCAGATATTTTTTAAATTTTATGTGATGTTATGTGACATATAATTTATACTTATATTTTTATATTCTATATTTATGAGTCTCGTATATTTATAAACACAATAACTAGGCAAATGAAAAAAGGGAGAATTAAAATTGCAAACCAACAGAATAATTACTGTCCAAGCTCTTTAAAATAAGAAGTAGGCTTCTACTCCCTAGTTAACATTTTTGTCTCATCCTATATATTTAAAATTAGATCTTATACTAACTTTATTGGGCACCATTTTTGTTCATTATATGGTTCTCGTAATTTTGAAATTGAAAGCCTTATTTTATATTATTTATAATGTACCTTACTATAATAATTATTATTAATATCTAATAGGATTGAGCCTGGTTATGATCACTAAAACTATATTTTATTCCAGAGCAGTTCGTTTCAGATGATTGAGAGCTTTCTCCTTTAACACTTTAAACTTTAAATCTAAACTGACCTTTTTAAAGTTACAAGCCAAACTACTGAGGCAACAACCGTTAGAAAAATGATAAAGTCAGTTGATGTTTGACAAAGGTTTGTATGTCTACATGTATTGTTCTATGTCTGGATATCTGTGCTTTTTTCACTTACGTCACAATCTGGGATTTTATTTTGGTCTAAGTGACCACCTCCTGGTGACGATATTTTTTCGGGAATACAGTCTTTCCTTTTATTTTTCAATTACATGGCAAAATTTAGATTTTATTTCCTCACATTGTCCCATGATACTTTCCTTTTGTTTTTTTTTTTATCTCTTTTTTATTACAGCCTTCCTTTCAAATTAACATTAACATTAGGAGTTATATGTCAGTCACATCCACATTACGTCATCGACAGCAGGCCACTCCCACCTCGGCTGTGCAGGTCACCCTCAGAGCCTCAGGGCCTCAGGCAGCTTGCGCTGGCTCCTGCCTGTTCACTTCCATACCTCCTGAATAGTAGCCCAGGTAAACCTGGGGCTGCTTTACCTCTGCTTACATATAAAGGCCCAGCCCTTGAGTGGTCATCACCTCTCCTGGTTTTCTCAAACCTTCTGGAAGCTTCCGCAGGGGCTGTTGTCACTCTCCTGTCATCTCGCCTGGTGACATAGCACCTTTATTTCTATATTGTATATCAACAGTAGAAGTATCCTGCCCAATTAAAAAACATACTTCGGTGTACAGCACCCCACCTCACGGCCTCATGGCAGAATTACATTATTCTAGCTCCCCCAACCTCCCCCCTGCTCCCTCAAAATACCCCCCCTCCCTCGTCAGAGTGATCCCCTCCTCTCCTACCACGCAGCCACAGCAGCCCCAGCCCACCGGCAGGGATGAGGGATGTAGGCTCCTCTGTATTACCCCAGAAATGTCCATTTCTAATCTGTGGTGTTGCATGTCCCGGGCAGGGAAACGGGGCCGTCGCTGCAGTGCAGGATCACTAGACAGCAATATGGAAGTAAGTAGGAGGCCAGCCCTGTAAGCCGACTCTCTGTGTCATGATGTGCTCTCTGAAACGCATCCTTCTTTCTTTTCCTTTTGCACCCTTTTTCCTATTTTTGTTTTTTTTTTCTTCTGCTGTGGGTAATCTTTACCCTTGTCTGAACCAATGTGCATGCCTGGCCTGCCTGCATTATGCTGTCAGACTTGCCTCTGGTGGGAGGGGTTCTGCATTGCTCAGGGGGGGGGGGGGGCTGATAACAA
>JABFEB020000104.1:27046689-27057101 GCA_019775895.2 Stomatorhinus ivindoensis | reverse complement strand
ATAACCGTCCGTCCGCCCCCCCCCCCCCCCCCCCCCGGGAGCCCAAACCCGTTCTGGTCCACCGGCTGCAGACACACCTGACTTCAGCACTTTCCCAGTTTCACTTTTTTATGAAGCCCAGCGAGGACCCACTGATCTGCATTTTTGCCGTGCGACTTGTCAAGTGGCTTTTGCAGTTTCTCCAAGCATTAAGAACACCAAGGCCAGACCCCCACCCATCCAGAGGCAGGACTGAGGAAGGGCTCATGGGTGGAGACAGCATTTGCTGTCAGATCAGACCAGCCACACTTTCAAAAGGGGAAGCTATTTTGTACATAGTCTCTATTTTAGTTGCAACACTTCCTGTCACATGGGGAGAGGGACTCCTGTCAGTCACCTACACTACAAATACTCAGTACACACATTTCTTCCACCACCAGCTATTCTGAATGGTCATATGTTGTATATGTTAAATGAAGACTGTTGAAAAATATAAAACTCGCTGCCCCTCATCTAGTGGAGCAGGTCTGTCTGTCAAGATCAAGACTAACATGACCGTCAATGAGGGAAAAGAGTGTGTTCATTTTAATATGCATTTTGTTTGTAAGTAGTTCATAAGATCTTGTTGATGTAAAACCATAACTGTGATAATGTTAAGAAAACAAAATAAATAAGTTATGTAAAGTGGAACTGTGGTGAGCTGTGCTGAGCTGTGCTGAGTTAGGTGGTCGGCAGAGGAGCCGTGCCGAAAAGGAGATACTTTCAGAAATAATCTGATTATCTTTTTTATCTGTATCATAGTGGAATTAACATGGATGGCACTCAGTCCCAGTAGAACCTTATATATATCTTATATATATATATACATATGTTAAATAAATAAACATATATCTTCAAACCATTTATCGAGTACAGTTTTGCAGCCCAAAGTCTATTCCAGGCAGCACAAGGCAATCTGTCTATGTCTGCAGGAGGAAAGTCACACAGGGACGCCATGTAAATAACACACACACAGTGGAGAAGGGATTCAATGAAACCCCAAGCCTGGTGAAGGGAAGCAGCAGCACCCACACAGCCGTGTCACCCTGCTCAGGGGGTGCCGTGCTGTTTCTGGGGGAATAGATTAGCTGGTACTGCCACCTGCTGGCTAAGACTTAACTGTGTGTGTGTGTGTGTGTATGGGTGTGTGTGTGTGTGTGCGTGTGTGCGTATGTGTATGTGTGTGTATGTGTGTGTACATGTATGGGTTTGTATTTGCAATCTGTTACTTTTTAGTTAAAAAATTAAAAAGTCTTGTATTTTGTTTGGTTACTAATGCTTAAGTATAATCCCATTTCCAAGAAGTTGGGACGATGTGTAAAAATGTAAATAAAAATAGAATTTAATAATTTCCAAATCATAAAAACCCACACTTCATTGAAAATAGAAGAAAGACAACATATCAAATGTTGAAACTAAGAAATTTTGCTTTATATATGCTCAGTTTGAATTTTATGCCAGCAACACGTTGGGACAGGGCAACAAAAGACTGGAAATGTTGTGTAATGCTAAAACAAAACACTTGGTTGAATATTTCACTAATTAGGCTAATTTAGTAAGATGATTGGTATAAGAAGAGCCCCCCAGAGAGGCAGATTCTCTGTGCAGTGAAGATGGGGAGAGGTATACCACTCTGTGCAGTGAAGATGGGGAGAGGTTCACCACTCTGTGCAGTGAAGATGTGGAGAGGTTCACCACTCTGTGCAGTGAAAACGGGGAGAGGTTCACCACTCTGTGCAGTGAAGATGGGGAGAGGTTCACCACTCTGTGCAGTGAAGATGTGGAGAGGTTCACCATTCTGTGCAGTGAAGATGTGGAGAGGTTCACCATTCTGTGCAGTGAAGATGGGGAGAGGTTCACCACTCTGTGCAGTGAAAATGGGGAGAGGTTCACCACTTTGTGCAGTGAAGATGTGGAGAGGTTCACCACTCTGTGCAGTGAAGATGGGGAGAGGTTCACCACTCTGTGCAGTGAAGATGGGGAGAGGTTCACCACTCGTGAACTAGTGCCACCAATTAAGAATAATGTTCATCAATGTAATATTACAAAGAATTTGGGAATTTTATCATCTACAGTACATAGTATCATTAAATGATTCAGAGAATCTTGAGAAATCTCTGTATGCACGGGACAGTGCCAAAAAACTAATATTGGATAGCCGTGATCTTCAGGTCTTCAGGCGGCACTGCATTAAAAACAGACCCAATTCTATATTGCAAATCACTCCGTGGCCTCAGGAACGCTTCCAAAACCCACAATCTATGAGTACAGTCTGTCACTCCATCCACGAATGCAGGATGAAACTGTAAAATGGGCCTGAGCTCATTCAACCACTGGGAAGTCATAGTGAGGATGAAGGTTTTGCCCATAGAAATCAATAGAGTGACAGTGGGTGTGTTTTTTTCCAAACATTTTTTTTTAAATGATGCAAGTGTTTGAAATATTGAGCAGCTGCAGACAGCCAATCGTCTCCTCACCAATTGAAAAGCGTTGCAGGGACATCCTACATCCCACAGACAATCCAGCAAAGGGAAAGGTGATTCTGTTACAGGGAACACACACATTTAATTACATGGCAGTAATGTAGAGATGCCGGTTAGCCGAACTGCATGTCCTTGGGACTACAGCAGGCAAAGGGGAACTTGCAGCCCCCCCCCCCCCCACAGACACACACAAGAGTCAATTCCACAGCCTTGCAGTTGTGAGCCAATAGCATTCCTGATTGAGCCACTATGTCACCCCGATGTTAATCTCTGAATAATGTAATGCTGTAGCTGTGGCCTCCTTCATTTCAAATTGATTTCAGGTGTCATATTTATGCACCCATGTATTTACAGGTATTTGTGAGTTTTCTCAAATTCCATTATATATCACTGACTATAAACCTTTTTGGACCTGGGCAGTTACCACATTATATTCTCATTCATAATAGCCAATAGCCAATTAGATTTGTAATAGCCAATAGCCAATTAGATTCATAATAACCAATAGCCAATTAGATTCGTAATATCCAATGTTTGTGACAAAGTTGGACTAGAACTGATCTGAAAGGATATCATGCAAAATATTGAGGGTTTGCATTTGATTTTACCCGTCTTATCATTACCTGTGCCTTTGAAAAAATAATATGCAAATGAATATATGAAGTCCCCCATGACCCAGAATACAGACAATGAAAGAATGGATGGATGGATGGATGGATGGATGGATGAAATGCTATAGCAGTAAAGCTTACAACTGCATCACTGCATAAAAAAGTCCAAGTGCAAGAATTTCCTTCCTGACTTTTAAGCCACAGTGTCAAAGATAAGTGTTTGAAATGTCCCCAGTACACACTGCAGTTCATGGAGGAAGCTTTTTGGCCGCTACAAACTGCAAGGTACGTAAAATTCAAGTGTTATTGCTCTTGTTGTCTTTAATCTTAAACTCAACTTGGTATGGCATTAATGTAGTTTATATTATAGTATAATGCTATTACAATATACTTGAGTATAGTTAAAATGGCTGCTTGCCTTGTTGATGGATATTTTTCTTCATTTGAAGTTTCTGGTTGTTGCTTCTTCATCTACCTCATTATTATTTGAGCTACATCATATTTTCTGTTGCACTTTGCAGTCATTTGTGCTCCACATTTAAAGTTGAAGGAACTCAGGGTGAAAAATTTTGCAGCCATTTGGGATAAAGGAGTGGCGTAACTCCACGTGTGCTATGGGATGCCCGAGAGGATCGATCATGATCATGCTACTGCTGCTGTTCTGTGGAGATGCGAGATCCTGCCCAGCCAGTTGTATCTGCTCCCCTATGGCTGAGAGGGGCCAGTGGGTGTATTGTGCCATTTCAGAAAACGGCCCTTTCCCGGCATTGCCCAACAACACCGTCATCCTCGATCTCCAGGGCAACCGCCTCCATCAAATCCCAGCGGGCAGCCTGGACCGGCTATCTCAGCTGCAGGTCCTGTGGCTGCAGGGCAACAGCCTGGAGTGTGGCTGCAAGGTCCTGTACCTGAAGCACTGGTTGGAGGACCGGGGGGGGCAGGTGGTGACGCGTGGAGCCTTCTGCTCCCTCCCCAACGGTACCCCGAAAAGCATCGTCAGGCTGACGGGAAACGAGTACCCCAGCTGCGGAGACGCTGGTGAGCTGGGCTGCCTGCTGCACTTTGGGTGGGGTGCGGCGGCCTTGGGCTTCACACTCCTGTCTCTCCTCCTCCTCAGCTACACCATCATCACTGTCAGACAGATACACAAAAACATAACAATAAACCTCATTCCCTGTAACTAAAAAGTTGCGTATCTGTGACATCATACCCGGATTTGAGTACTTTAGCCTACTAGATTACTGTATAAAAAATGCCTGTACACATAGAATTACAAGCCATGTTTTATAAAGTTATTTGAAAGAAACTTGTTTGCCTGGCTATCAGTTAAAGCCCATGTGACATCCTAGGCACCCAATTTCACTTTGTCCCCAAAGGTGTGTGGCACTCTGCATGCTTCTGGTGCCCCTCTAACGGGCTGCCCAGCACTGTCTGGCCGACCAGGCGGAATATCACCCTGCTGGGTTGCTTTTTCGTTTTTTTATATATTCTTTTGACACCTACCAAAGCCAAAGGTAATAAACTGTTTCCTTACACTTTGACAGTCATTTATTCTTGATGGAAAGAAAAATACAAAAAATGAACACGACATACATGAATGATATGTTTAATTAAATTATAATTATGTATAATTAAAGATAAATATAAAATCCTGACTGCTTTGAGTCCATTTATGTTCATTTATTTCACACGTTCACAAGCTGAGAAGCCTGATAGAGAAGTGTAAGCCTTCGTCTAACCTACTTTTAGTTAAATGAACTAGGTGAATATCAATTTTCTATTTAATTATGTTATTTTCTTGTTCCAGTTTCCCACCTTTAGTCATCCACAACTGCACAGCAATTGTATCAATAAAAACTAGAGTATCTCAAAATATCAGGAAAGGCATGGTGTTGCTCAGCAGGTCAGGGTGCTGCCCTAGTACTGCTGACCTACATCCCAGGGCTCAAATCGCATGGTTGTCACGGTAATGTCAACGTTGGCTGCTTGACCAAGGCCCTTAACCCCCAATTGTGACATGGACTAGCTAACATTGTTTTCTCAATAGTGCGTCACTTTTAGATGAAAGCATCTGCAAAATAAATTCATGTAGCGCCGATGTTAATAAAGAAAAGAACAGGACATTCAAACGTTACAGTTTGGGCAGCTTTTTTGCAAAGTAACAATTCAAATGTATTACTGATTTAGTCAAATGCTTGGAGGCTGTGATGCCATTTATTTAGTTAACAGCTTCTTTCGCAACCAACAGAAGTATAAAAAGCATATTTCTTTATCTGCTTTATCTTGGATAAGCAGAGTCAATAGAGCAGCACCTCTTGGTTTAGTGACGGTTCTCCTTGCAGTGGAAGTGCCTCCCTAACAGCCTCCGCACAAGACAGCTGGAAGAGATACTCTTATCTTTCACCCCCATGCAAGTTTTTGTGGCGGTCACATGATCCAAATTTGAATCCAGTCAGCCTTTATGTGCACGCGTGTTTTTTTTACAGTCTTCCTACATTTTTTATTACTGGGATGCGGTAAATTGAATGTCAGAAGAATTTTAAGCTGTGCCCAAAAGCGGCAATTGGCCTCAAAGAGGACTTTAACATGCCGACCTACCTCAGGCAGATGGATGTTTGGGACTGTGAACTTCTGCTCAATCACCAGTGTCACGATTGAAGGTAAAGCCCCGAACCCCCACCCGCTACAAGCTGCTCAAAATGTCGGCACCACTTTGCTTGTATACTTTTACATTTAAGCCTTTGACCTATTTGCAATGTAATTGTTCTACAACTTACTAATATGTAAGATCGTGCAGTAAGGGCCATCATACTTTATTGACGGTTATGTGCATTCATGTTTTTATATTTACATTTTATATTCATTAATGGATGAGCAGACGTTTTGAATGCTTACACGGGTAAATGCAAGATACAAAATTGCGAGATAAAGTAGAAATATCCATTTCTTGAGAGCTGAACCGGTGACCTTCTCAGTCCTATACAATTTATTCCAGACATCCAAACACATGAGTCATATATTTTCATATAGTGCAAGTTATATTTTTGAGTACCTTTGACAGGCTTCTGTCTAGCACTGTTCTGTTCTGGCATTGCAAATGAACACTTGGATGGATGTCATTAAAGGTGGTATTTTTTTATTTTTTTTTACTTCCCTATATTTACTGTCTTTTCCACAAGACGGCGTCAGCACTAAATGATCCTGAGTATTTAAAAATGAATCGATGCAGCTCCTGATATTCAAGGGTTACTGATGAAGGGATGAAATCAAAAGCGAAAGTGATGTGACTCAGTCCCTTCACTCTATGTTTGTTCTTGTGCTGAGGACTTCAGAAGGATGACAGAGCCCGCAGGCAGACTCGCTGCCCGTAGCCCCATCCTGCCCTCTCCCCCCTCCCTTCCTGCTCTACTGCACCACCTGGCTCTCCTCCCCATTGTTCCCCATGCAGGATGCATGCTGGCCCAGCATTAGCTCTCCTAATCCTCTTGGCCGCTTCCGGGGCACTGACCAGCCCAGACTCCTGCCGCTGCTCTGCAGTTGGACCCTCTGGACTCTCCCTCGACTGCCGAGCGCAGGGTCTGACAGACGTGCCTCCCCTGCCGCCCAGCACCAAAGAGCTCTACCTGCAGGACAACAGGCTGACCGCCGTGCAGCCAGGATGTCTGGATTCACCGCACAGCTTAATGGTAGTCAATCTATCTGGCAACCCCTGGCACTGTGGCTGTGACATTCTGTATCTGAAGGCCTGGCTTGAGGACCAGGGGGAAGCGGCGGGAATCCCAACCTGCGCCACTCCGCCCAATCTGGCTCGCAAACCCATCACCCAGCTGACAGCGGCAGACCTCCCTGAGTGCAGCCAGCGTCACTGCCAGAGTACCTGGCTGGACACTTTTACCATCCTGCTATTCTGTGGTCTGGTTGCCACGCTGCTCTGGTGCCTGTGGACGGCTAAGAACTCCACCTTGACAATTATCCTCGATCGGAGGCACCAAGGAATTGAGAGCAATGTAGCCCGATCCTTCAGGCCAAGATATGAGAGAAGACCGGAGTTCCGTTCAATGGAGGTTGAATCCACACTTGAGCGGCCGGATGACTTGCAGACGCCTCTGCTTAACATGGAAATCTTACCTCAAATCATTGACTCCTTGCATAAGAAACATAATATAAAGATTAAGGTAACATGATGCATAGGATTGATGCCATGCATACAAATGGGACCACGGGTGGCCAGTGGAAGATTTGGAAGAATGACAAGTGATTGTATGTTTCAAACAGCAAAAGTCTGTTTATTTCACTTTTCTTCTATAGATTTTTTAAGGCAAATACCACTAGCAAAGTAAGTTTTTGTTTAACTGTATGCCTTTCCACCCTTACAGTTTTTCTTGATCGCTTTGGCACTTTTCATAAAATATACCAACATTCTCACGAGTCTAAAGGAATTCTCAAAAAATTCATGTAGCACAACACTAAGGTTCAGCTGCAAAAGCCCATATCTCACAAAAACAGAAATATGACAATACAAGAACAAGAAAATAGCAACAAAATCATGTACTGTTGAAAACCAAAAACAACTCAATCACTATGGAATATATTTTTGAATCATTTTGCAAGTTTGCACGTGACTAACACATGATCACATACATTTATAGTTGTGGGTGTAAAATTATTACAATGGCAAACCACATGATTCATTTTGACCAACAAGCCTAAAGCAATTGAAAATTGTGCCAAATGATGACAATTGTACAAGACCATTTGTATACATGCACAAGATATTTGCAATTTGTGTGAAACAATGAAAAAAGTCATTCTGAGGCGCAGAAGTGGCATTAGGATACGGAGATAAAATTAGTTGTTTTGCAATTATTGTCATTTGAGAAATGTGCCAAACCAATAAAAAAAAACATACTTTTAAACACCTGAAATTCCAAATACTGTTGTCAGGCTACCTGTATAATTTTGACACTGCAAAATTACGTATATATACAACCATCTTCAAACTGCTTATCATGATCAGGGAGCAGGGAGGGTGAGCAGCCCTGTCGTAGACGGCACTGAACAGAGATCTGAGCTGCTCCCTGTCTGCGGCTCACTGCAGGACACACGCACACGCATACACGCACACGCACACACACGCACACACACACGCATACACGCACACTCACACACATACACGCACACACACACACATACACTCACACACACACACGCACACACCCACACACACACACACACACTCACACACACGCACACACACACACGCACGCATACACACACACATACACCGTAGACAGTTTATGGATGCAACAGCATTCTGCGACATACATTAAAAAATTACTCAGTTTCAAAAGCTTATTGATGTTTGTTGATATTTGCATAATTTAAAATATTTACATTTTTTATATAATAAAGTTTCCAACGAGTTTTCAGATAAAGCCACATATCCTGATTGTTTGTCCCCCATGACGATGTTGCGTCGTGATAAAAATAATACTTTTTAGAAACATTCTCATAATGTTATCTCAACCGAACTCGTTCCTAATGTTTTAAGCATTACAATGCAAGGCTTTGTTTCATTATTAAATCGTTATGGTAATTGTAAACCTTTGCTTGTCATACCTAGCGTTCACCTTAATAACTCGAAAGTGTAAACAACAATTTCCCAATTGGGAGTTCACCTTATAATGGACTGGCACTTAACTAACAGATACAGTGGATGGATTAAATGACCATGATATATCACGCAAGCGAATGGTCATTTCTTGAAGCTGATGTGTTGGAGAAGGAATAAAAGGATCTGAGTGAGTGTCAGGATCTGAGCGAGTGATGCATGGAGACCCGACCTTAACTTATGAGACTCAAGGGATCTGCTGCTTACGTCTTGATGCCAGTTATCACTGGGCACCTTCAGAGGTCCAATGGAGTCCAGCTGTTTAGCAATAAAAAGAGGGACATACATACTAGCCAGGAGGTCCTAATGTTATGGCTGATCAGTGTATGACACTATTCACATATGCATTCAGTAAATTTAAATCTCTCTAAATTTTGGGCTTGGGGCACATTTATTTCCCGGTTGCCCTTTGCACAGTATGAACCAACATTTTAAATTTGATTCCCTTGTGTGCTATATTTTATTAAGGCATTTATTGATGCTGTATTTCAGAAAACCCCCAAAATTTAATTTAAAGTATGGAGCTTGCCGTTCATTGAGGAGAGGGTAACACGTATGTAACTCCAGGTATCTGTACACTATGGGTGTAAGTGAATCAGGCTAGAAAACGACTTTAGTCCTGCTTCTAGGAGCCTGATACGAACTGTCCTAGCAGGGCACTTCACACCTGCACTTAATGTTTCCCATTCCCTGTGAAGGTCACTTGATCCTATGATTCAAGAGAAACTGTCGGCTAATTTAACAGTCATCGCTGCCATTAAAATGTCGCTTTCTCCCTTTCTTCCTAGTTTCTGGTTATTCCCAGTGTCTCCTGCGTCATCGTGTGTACTGCTGTCTTACAAATTTGGAACCAGGAAGCAACCTACTGCCCAGCGTAGCCTTCTGTCATAACCATAATTAAACCAGGATGTTAAAATTCAGATGTTTAAAAACATAGAGAGGTCTCAATTTTTTTCATGGCTATGTATGTATGTATACACACACACACACACACACCTATATATGTGTGTGTGTGTGTGTGTATATATGTAAAATTTTGTACATACACATATACATACATACATATATTAGAAAGATATAGTCTAGTTATCTATCTCAAAAATAAAATATATAAATTTATTCCACTCATCCTCTTTGACCGACATTTTATAAATTATAGTCTCCAAACAAAAACCTTTCCTTTAATAATAAGGTTGAATGCATGACAAAAGCATTGTAGAATGGATGTTTTTTGCAGATGACAAGGTTCCAGTAATAAACTCGTTTAACCCACCGTAACACGTTGACAAGCATCACACATGCAACAAGTTTTCAGCATTGTATTTCTTATACTGTGTTATGTCCAGGTTCCAAAGACTACACAATGGAAAGTAGTGACAAGCAAAAACTCTACATTTGTTTAGAATTAGAGTTTAGTGATCAGTGGTCATTGTTGACACATCACAGCACATAACTACAAAATGTGTCTTCTGCACTTAACCCATATGTGAGAGACCAGGGTCAGCCGGCACCCAGAAAGCTTGGAGAGAGAGACCAGGGTCAGCCGGCACCCAGAAAGCTTGGAGGGAGAGACCAGGGTCAGCCGGCACCCAGTAAACTTGGAGGGAGAGACCAGGGTCAGCCGGCACC
>JABFEB020000104.1:27017725-27034425 GCA_019775895.2 Stomatorhinus ivindoensis | reverse complement strand
CCGTGTGTGTATTCCAGGTGAGGTCCTCAGTAATGCGGACGCCGAGGTATTTGAAGTGGGAGACTCTCTCCACAGGGCTGTAAATTTTATGTCCTCTGTCTGCAGCTAATGGGAATGAGGGGTTTGCCAGCAGTTCCTCTGTCACACTGTGAGGCACAGCACATGCCTCTATGACACTAAAGCCCCGGCTGTGTTGTGCAGTTGTATGTCACTCCCCACATGTCCAGACACTGTCACCTGCCCCTGAGGAGCCCAGTTGTGTACGGCAGAACTGACTGACCCTTCAATTCAAGATTCTTTATTTTGTCACATGCATACTTACACAGAGTACAACATGTAGTGAAATGGGCCCTGAACCGCTCTTTTTGCAGACTGCGCAAGCAAATCATTGTAGCGTCTTTCCTTCCCCCTCTGGAGTCGACACAAAAGGACTAGGAGCCAGAGTATAAAGGGGTAGCCACTGACCCCTGCGGACGTGAGGCGATGATTAAGGCTGCTAAAATATGATACTTTGAAAACGAGAACTTGGCAGCAATAAAAACATTTCTGAGCTCTCAAAGGTGGGCGTAGTTCACACAATACATTTCAAAATGAATTCCAAATCCAAAAATCAACACAATTTGAATTAAAATGGATAAAATGGAAAGACACATACATTATGCATGCCATCACCCAGCTGTGAAGGGAAATAGAACAATTAGGAAGGAGTATTTGACCGATTAGATTTGATTTGATGCAGCTGACTGCAGGAACCCTCCTTAGTGCTGCTCTTCATTGGCACAATCACATGACACAGACCGCTTCCTATAAAGCGTACTTTCACGATTTTAATTAAAGGCACTGCCATCATTAGCTCACAGGAGATTACATTTCTGGGAGGGGGGGGGACTTAGCAGCCAGGGCACTAAAACTACAGGAACTAAATAGTTTCTTTAAAATAAATAAAACACATTTGTTATAACATATGTGTATAAAATATTTAAAGTAGATAATTATATAAAGGTCTAGGTCACATTAAATAAGCTTAAAAAAAATCTACACATGATTGTAAGATGTATTTTAAAAATATTCTATGGAAGTATATCTACTTCTGAAGTAATTGTATGTAAAAAAATTCATTGTGAACCTGAACTCATATTTG
This sequence comes from Stomatorhinus ivindoensis, assembly GCA_019775895.2. Taxonomy (NCBI): domain Eukaryota; kingdom Metazoa; phylum Chordata; class Actinopteri; order Osteoglossiformes; family Mormyridae; genus Stomatorhinus; species Stomatorhinus ivindoensis. The sequence goes on along the minus strand of JABFEB020000104.1, from coordinate 27,033,284 downwards.
TAAATCTGTAACTTGACCTGTAGGCAAAGGTTTTGCAGGTACACCTCTACTGTGATTCAGAGATTCATGCATTCAGTTCACACTTACACGTGCTGCATTCCAGGTTTACAGATTTTTATTTTAGGAGAGTACAGTAGTCCAGTTTGTAGTCACTAATATGTAGTTGATTCATAGGCATCGTTAGACTGTGCCTGCTAATCACCTACTTACAGTTTTTACATCATTGTCAACATAGAATGGAAGCAGTGCAATTTGTTGGCATATCATTGAAACCAGAGCTCTCCATTTGGTCATTTATTGGGAAACTCTTCACAGATTTTGACTAACTGTACCCAGCATTAGCCATAACCAATACACAGGCACAATTACCACAATGGTTTCAGTGCTGAACATCTACTTGTTAATTTAGCTTCTGTCTGTGTCGTTAAATGCATTTGTTCATTTCATTGTGAGTGCCAAACCAAGAATGACACTCCGAAAGGAATGCTACAAATATGTGTACGCTTAGAGCACTATTCTCCACATACTCAAACCCACAAGCCTAGTGCTATAAGGCCGAGTGCTACTCCCTGGGTCACCATCTCATCCCCAATGTGAATAATTTAATCATCGCCATTATATACAACAAATGAACTGGAAATACTTAACCATCCAAAGAGCAAATACAATTACAGTACAACAATCAAGAAGTATTCAGTTTGTAGTATTCAAAATATTTGACCTATTAGAAAATTAGATGTAGAATGTAATTAGTACATTTCATTTTGTTAATGTACAGATGCGTGAGCTCCAGTTCCTGGCCTGACCTTGTGATTCCTTCCAGTGTGCCAAGAGACAGGGACCTGACTGGAGCAGTTGTATGCAGCAGCAGTTTCATCATGGGTCACATGAGGACACTGGAAAACCAACAAAATAAGAAGCAGGAGTGTAGGGGCCAAGAGCATCTGTATGAAAAGGACACAGATGATTAAGCAGATAGTATGGACAAGGGTATTATCCTGTTGGACTGGGAATATGGTCCCATTGTGAGCAGAAGAACAAGTTCAATATCCCATCACATGCAGACCATCAGTTCAGAATGTGATTATCACATAAAGGGTCCATCCTGTGCCTAAACACTCACCTCACAAGCATTTGAATGTACGATGTGCAGCAGTGACTTTCTCCACTACGTGAACCATCCTTCACTGCAATCACTGACCAGGTTTTAACTTACAGCCATATCCAGTGAGGCTGGCTGCAGTGCCATATTATTTTAACGTCTTAATAACATAACTGTATAGGGTGGAAACAGCAAGGTCTCTGGAGGTGGACTTGTAGCCTTGCAAATGACCTTCTCAGATAATTCTTTGCTCAATGGTCATTGCATTATACACAGTAGTGGAAAAAGGAGAGGGGCGTGTGGATGAGTTAGATCTATACTGCAGCTCATGAAGGAGCACGTAGCTCATCATGTAAAGTTGAATCACCTGCTTGAACTCTAAGTACTTCCAGAAGGTGCCTGAATGCAGGCGGTCCTCGGGTTACGTCAGTCCCGAGTTACGATGTTTCGTGGTCGCGACGTGGTTACAGGTCTGCGCAGTTTTTTTTTTAGCAACGGTATGCAACAATTGACTTTGGTCACATTAAGGTGTCTGGGCAGCAGTAAACGGGAGCGCCGTAATGCACGGTGAATTAAATAAACGTTCACACTTCATGGTTTCGCGTGCAAGCGCACGTGACGGAAACTTTATTTTGACCGCTACTGTACATGCACGTATGTTCCGACTTACGCCGGAAATCGGTTTACAGCGTGACGTAGGAACGGATCAGTGTCGCAAGTCGAGGACCCCCCTGTATTGTCCTGGCCGTGTTAGAATTTCTTGTCCAATGTTTTGTTGGTTTGTACCACTGGAAACTCATCCATCCATCCTCCACTCCAGGTTCAAGGTTGCAGGGGCAGCAGTTGAGCAGAGGTGCCCAGACCTCCTCCTTCCACGCCACCTCCTCCAGATCCCCCAGGGGAATCTCATGGTGTTCTCAAGCCAGTTGAAAAAAAATAATCTCTCCAGCACATCTTCGGTCTGTCCCAGGGTCTCCTAACACCATAAGGGTCTGATACAATGTGGATCAGGTGGCAGCTGAAGGCAGAAGCTTTGACAGACTGCAAAACTAAAGAAATGTATATGTGGATAGAAGAAGAAATGGTGAATTATTTGAAGACAATGCGTGAGGGCCAATATTTTGGCCACAAACTTATATATTGTGGGACAACAAGACTTAGATGAAGAAAAAGAACCCCTTACAATCATGTGACTGACCTTTTTGGAAACTGACCGCCAACGGTAATACTCCTTATCCAGAGATACTGAAACGGTAGGAGCCTCATTCTAGGGCTCACAGAAACCCAGCATCACTGCCCTTCACATTTCCGAATGTTGCAGAATGATCCCATCCACTGTAACCTTAATCCGATAAACAGTTACTAAATTCATTTTAACAGTACATGGCTTATCCAGGTTTTGTGACTTCACATTCAACAACATATAGCATTTAAGAGACAGAAAGATAAAGATATAAGGGTGATATGGCAAAAATATCATATCATAGCTTTTTTTCAGGTAGGATAATGATCCATGATCTTCTCGTGATTCTTTTTCATGTTAGATTTTAAAACTGTTTTGCAAGTTATTGAATAGCACAACTGAACTAAAATCTAAACAAGATTCAAGTTATCAATGTCAGTTTTTAAGGGACCAACTCCTATATGTTGTCCATGTCACTATTTTGCCAAATCGTGAATATGTAGCATGGTGTGCATTGCATGTAGGGCCAAGGGTGCGAAATGGAGAGAGGAAGAAATCCAAGGCAATACTTTCTGTTTGCTATTAATGGTTTTTCGGTGTGTTGAAATTGATTTGTATGATAAAAACAACTTTAGATGCATGTATAAGGCATAGAACTGCCACCAGCAGAATGTGCACTTTACTGCAATATTAACAGTCTCTCTGGAAAGGCAGATTGTGGAGACATTTTAGTCGTTCGCAATCTAATATCATCAAATTGCAGAATTCAATGTGTGGGTAAAATACTTCCAATATTGCTGCAGGTATTTGGGAAAATAAACAAAATAAAACCTTTTATGTATTATTGATTACAGGCACACAGATGCCCTGACTGGGCCTCATTCACCTCACTTTCATTGTGTGCATCTGTTTCAGGCCCCAGCTCTTCTTCTGACGCCACAATGCAAGTAAGATTCCTAAATCTGTCTTTAAATCAAATTTCTAGTTAGATCGATACAGCTTCTTCCCTCAAGCCATCAGGATTATAAACACTCAGAGACTGGACTGACATACACACATACTCTCAGTTATTGCACTTTGTAACTCTGTGATCTGCACTGCCACTTTTCTTTTTTGCTGCACTTTAACTTGTTTTTGTTTCTGCTGCCATAAATCAGCTGCTGCTCATTTATGTATTGTCTGTTGTCCTTGTTGCACTTGTTTACTCACTGTTTTGCACATATCTGCACACGTGCACTTTATATAGCTGTCTTATGTGGCATACATGCAATCCATGTCTTTTTGTACTGTCTCAGTCCTTTCATGTAGCACCATGGTCCTGGGGAACGTTATCTCATTTCACTCTGTACTGTACCATGTATATTGTTGAAATGACAATAAAGCAACCTTGAACCTTGAACAGGTACCTAGTTCTTATTTAGTACCACTAGTCTAATTGTTTTCTTAGTATATAGTATATATTTTACCTTTGTATATAATTTGTGTGTATATAAAACTTAGAAGACACTTCCAAACACGCAAAAAAACTTAAACATAATACTGTGCATAGTAATAATAATAATAATAATCAATACAAAACCAACAGAGATCCGCAGCTAACACTGCTTGGACCCCAAATAATACATACAAAAATACAGTAATAACTAAAGTTCTACACGTGGTACTAAAGAGAGAGGAGGAGAGTGTCTGTGTGTGTGTGTTTGTATGTATGTAGCAAGTTGTGCAAGGTTTTCATGAGAATCCCACTTTACCAAACTAATTAGAGAAATTGGGACAGTACGTTACAGGTCATGTGGGACAATTTTATAGGCTCTCCCAAGAAAAGTACATATTTGATAGGATGGAGTTCCAACTCCTGAATAGGTATACATCCATCTTCCAAACCACTTATCCTAATGGGTCATGGGGAGTCCAGAGCCTATCCCGGAAGCTATGGGCACAAGGTGGGGAACAACCCAGGATCACAGGGCACCATAAGGCACACTGATACACCATTCACATCTATGGGCAATTTTAGTAACCCCAACTAGCCTCAGCATGTGTTTGGACTGTGGGGGGAAACTGGAGTACCTGGAGGAAACCCCACGACGACATGGGGAGAACATGCAGACTCCACACACATAAGCCAGGCAGACGCTCGAACCTGGGTCCCAGAGGTGTGAGGCAACAGTGCTAATCACTGCACCACCATGGTGCCCCCATAAGTATACACAATAAGAAATTACCAACTTGAATTTGTTCCGTTGTTTTAGTGTATGATGGTACTGAGGCAGAGAGCTGCAGAAAAGAAAGTTAGAAAGGTGAAGAGGCAGCTCAATGATGGAGTGAGGAAAGGAGGGCTGCAGTGAATGAGTAAACGCAACTGTTTATATGCTTCACATGCATTGGTTTTAAGTATTTTCTACAAAACAAAATCCAAAATGAAATAGGATGCTTGATAATATATATATTTTTTACTGCTTTTACTATTAGTGCGAGCTTTACATGTAATGGTTTGAAGTATTTTCTACAAAACGATATCCAAAATAGAATTAAACCTAATGGATTTTGACTTTTTTCAATGACTCTTTTTTAATAATTTTTTTTAAATCAACTGTTTCTTGAGCTGTTTTGTCTATTAAATTCACAAAACCCTTTGCAAAATTATTCAGTATTGATGTATTAAATCAACGCCTGTCCCATGTTGTCTGAAATGCATCCCACTTTACATTACCATATGTGAGTTAATTACATCAGGTTAATGTTTGAAAGGGCATTAAAAATAAAAATGGCAAAAAGTGTCCCACGTCACCTGAATTCACCCTAGATGTGTATGTAATTCTGCTCTTGTGTTGTTTGAATCGTCTTGCTGTTTTTGCCATAATTGCCGATTTAGTTCCTAGTTCGTTATTATAGATGTCATTTTGTGATTACGAAATTGTATTGTACGAATTGTCTTTTTGCTGTTATTGCAATACACGTTCAGATTAGCTTGTTATAGTTTCAATAATTAGTTGTATATAATTATAGGTTTGTGATTTCACTGTTTTAATATGTTGTTTTGAATTGCATCCTGATCTTGACTTCTTACTGCAATACTTCTCTCGTTAAAATGTCTTTGTACGTGACAATGTGCCGCAATTTTTCCTACCTAAATAACCATGTACAGCTACAAATGAGAGGTAGTATTTCACTCTGTATTTTGTTTTTTATTGTAGGAAAATAACGTTTTTTTCCTTGAAAACAAAAAATAACAGCACTTAGGTAGAACAGCCCCTTTTAGCTGCACCCAGGGTCAGCTTCAGATCTGCTTTTGACGGCCTGTGGCGACATCTAGTGGTCAAAAATGGTTTTGCAGGTTTCTTCTGGAATTACAGCACCCTAAAAATGGATGCGGGGAAACGTCGATATATGCTGCAATTAATGATCCAAATTATTAAACTGTCTGTATATCCCCTAAACCGGTGGCTAGGGGAGACAGTGCATAAGGGTTACATTAATTTTATTATAACAGGCTTTATGACAGTGCGTTCCTCAGTAGGAGTTTCCCTAAGTCAGGCGTTAACCTGGGCACACTGTGGTAATCGCCAATTTAGTAACCAGTAACGTTTACATCTCGGTGTGCGCTTACGAAGAAACCTTAAACAAGAGACAAGCCTGTCATCTGCATGTTACAAGCATGACTTATGCCATCAAGTCCTAACAGATTCCCAAGCAGTATATCTAGCGTTAGGTCTTGCAGAAAGGAGCCATCAAATTAGCCAGAAAACCAGGTCAAATGTAAAGGGCTCTTGTAGATTTCACAAACCAAGAAATGGAGAACTAAACTATGCACCTTATGTCAGCGTATTCAGAAAATAACAGACACACTGAAATGCATCCTCCTCCATCTTTATTGATAGGTTAAAATAAAATTTCAGCTGCATTAACTTCCCCACTAAAATTGAGTACAAGCAAATGATATTTAAGCCCGAGATATAGAAAAATAACATTTGATTTGTGAAAAACTTCCCTCGAACTCATTTCTGTTCCTTATGGTCTAAAATATTGCCTCATTTTAAACTGCCAAACTCAAACCACCAGACTGCCACTGATGCAAAGAACAGAGTTTCTTACAAAACTAAGAACTTTGGCCTGTTGTCTAACCAAATTTGCCTAGAATTTATATACGTTTCATAATATAATTTTAGTGTGCTTAGCCAACTTGTACTTTGCTTGTATACAGTTTGCAAGGCCCAGAAAGAGGTGGACCACACGATCACTACCCAACTACCCCAAGTCATTAACTCTTTGGCCTACTCCCAAGTTCCCCACTTATCTAACACAAAGGAAGGCCAGGCTTCCGTGTCATCCTCCCCGACACTGTGGCTGAATCACAGAAGGCTGGCCGAGCCAACCTGACCCATATGTTCCCACTCCTTTAATTGTGCCTGTCCACCAGTGGCATGAAACGGGGGCCATTTAGCACAGCATCATATAGAACACCACTACCAAACTAAAACCTTTTTTTTGGACTGAATGTAGAAAGTCAAATTTTTTTTTTTGTTCTCTACCCCCTTCTTCCTCTCACGTGTCATGGGCTCACTGGCCGGCGACTGGCTTTCATCCGCCGACCTTTGGCCAGTGATGAGGATTCAGAGAAAATGACAACCATCAATCAGAAACAGGAGGGGCAACAGAGGGAAGGGGACTAGGCAGTGGCCTCAATGGTGCACTCCTTGGCCAGATGCCCGGTCTTTCCACAGTTGTAACAGTTAACCTCACTGGCTTTGCTGCACTGCACAGCCACGTGACCAATCTCACCACATCTGTAGAGGAAGAAAGAACAATGGATTTCAGCTGTTACAGGTCATGCTGCTTCAGTTGAAGTTTCCTGAGCTCCTTTACACAACAAAGCTAAACTGACATCACCCTTCTAATATTTAAGCTCCAGTGATTTACTCCAGGAATACACAAATTGAAGTGAAGCACTAATTAACAGGTTACAATCCATCCACCTGGGTAATTGCACACACACATCACAAGCCAAACATCCACCTTACTTTAAATCTACATTACTAAGATGCACCACAAGCATTCTGAAAGCAGCAGGGTCCAGCGGCACCCACCTGTAACACTTGACTTTTTCGCAGAGCTTCTGGATGTGCCCGAAGCCACCGCAGGAGTAGCACTTCTGCTCAGTGGCGTGGTCGCAGTCGCGTGCCACGTGGCCTGCCTTGCCGCAGTTGTAGCAGCACTGTTCCCTTTCTCGCTTGGGCTCCTTGCAGTCCCTGGAGATGTGACCACTTTGGTGGCAGTTGTAGCAGGCTGAAGGCAATAAGAAAACAGAAACATCAACGGCAATGCAGGCCCCTCCAATTAGGAGTTCCATTAGGGTACTGACTCAATGCATCAACCTGAATCGATTATTTGGGGGGTATAAACACACTACATGTTCACGTGCTGCAAGCAGATGCACAAAACTGCAATAGCAACTTCCGGAAATGTAGGACAGCAGGGGAATGACCATTAATACTCATAATGGAAGCACTAACCGATTATCTTTTCTCTGAGGAAAACTCAATGGCTGTTTTGTAGCTCAGAACACTCTCTAATGATTAAGATCTTTGCACTACAAGGCTTTTGGGAAACACCTCCCTTTCATAGTGCAAAAATCAGGTATTTTTGCTAGCTATGGCAGCAATGGACAGCTACCTAGCTAAGAAATAAGTCCTTTTGGCTTTAGAGCAGAGGTTTGCATTCCAGTGGGACCCATGGCAAGATGGCAGCGCAAGAAATTTTCATACTGAAAGGGGAAACATGCGGAAATTGCCATGTATGCCAGAGCAGGTGAACCAAAATGACTAGTGGGATCCATAAAATAAGTATGGCTCAAATGTGATTTTTGTTAAAGCAAACATTTTTGTTTGAGTCAACAGAAAGCTTCATTAAACATTTCAGAATAAAAGAAATAACAGGCTACTATGCCTAATTTGATTTTTACACAGCCAGTGTTTCCTGGAACTTTTGGAAGGATGTTAGAAGTGTCCCGATTGATAATGGCCGAGACGTAGAGATGGACGATATTTCGGTTAACATGGTCATATTGTTAAAGATATTAACATGTCGGATGCATCAATCTTAGCCAATCTTCACTCATTTTTCAAAGAACATAAAAACTAAACTAAAACCGATGTAATGTTATTCTGTGGTAGGCAAGGTCGAAGCTTGGTGGCCCCACCAAATGAGGTATAGTCTCCATTATGAGTTTATTTAAATATACAATTCAGTATACAGGGGGAAAAAGGACTAATATTACACGGAGATCAAGTCAAACCAAAAATTGTTCAAAGGTTCTACTTACTTTTTATTCAATTAAATTGTGTAATTAAGTTCCCACAGTAATATCTGTTTTTTTCAGTGGAGTTAAAAATGTCCGAAAAACCCAATTAATCAAACTGAATCGTGATAAAATTAAATAATTCTAAAGCATACAATCGTCATCACAATAATTGCAATTGACCCATGATTTGCACCGCTAACCTCCATCCAATTACCCATACTTAAGTCTATCTGCGTGCCATATTAACGCATGCATCCGCCATACTTTCAAAGACGCAGTTCCTGCCAAAACAAACATCCTCACCATCCTCAGTCTGCTCACAGTCTCTGGCAATGTGACCTTGATCACCACAGCGATAGCAGAAAAGATCTGGGTGAAGAGAGTGGAAAAATGGGGGTCAAAGGTTCTTAACAGAATGTCACAGGAAAACTGCCCCATTTGCCCTTTAAACCCATTCCCAGCCACCCACTCCTGTTCTCCCACATATGGCTCGGTGTTTCCTACCTTTGCCACGCCCACGGCCCCTCCCACGACCTCGGCCTCCATTGGGACAGTTCTTGACCCAGTGACCAGAGCGGCCACAACCAAAGCACTCGCTGCTGCTGTTCATATCCATGTCGTCACCTTCTGGGGGGAAAAAAAAGATGCAACAGATAATCCAAATTCCTTTCTTGAAGATTACAGCCCATGTATTACATGATTGCCACCATGCATTTCACAAAATATCTTCTACTTATAATAAAAAACGCACTCAGTTGCCATCTCAACTGGTGACTACTAAAAAAAAAAAAATCAATTTAACAGTAAATTTAACTATAGTGAGATCGTAAAACAAATATGGCTCCACATTTTGATAAGTATATACATCAAAACGTAAATTATTGTACTTTAGCGCACATGCACAAATCATATACTATTACTCAATGTCAATATATTACTTATTAGAATGCATGAGCACAGAATGCAGCAACTTCTCAAATAACTCCATTAACTACATTTACGTCTTTCATCACCCAACTGCCAAGGCTTCATTAAACGAGGCAGCTATCTAGAAATTGGCAAGCAAGAACTGCCTTCAAATATGCCTTAATTGGAGCTTCAGTATTTGGCTTGTATTATGTATGACAGGGCCGCAACCAATCACTTCCGGGCGAATACTGTACAAAAAACAACTCTGAATCCTACAAAGCCAGGCCATTTGCAGAAATACAGAGTACAGCGCCGACTCTCAAAAACAGGGTTTTTATTTAAATTGTCCGTGAAATCTGCCTTATGCTTTAAGTATATCCACCCTTCTTAGAACACATAGCTAATTCGCCACTCAAGCGCTAGATCCGTCTAAGGTTCAACTCAACATGGCCACCGGGTCACGGGAGCAGCCGCTCCCACGCCATGTGCCACCTGTAAGGCCCACTGACCTCTACAGTCCCACCACGTTTCTTCGGTTTGCAGCAGACAAAACCCATGTGGAAGCGGGGATAACCACCGTCATGACAATATAAAATCAGCCCGGTAGAAAAATTAATCGCCGACCAAAATACCGAAAAAAATTCCATATATATATATATAAACTTTTCCCGTCCATGAAACTATGGAAAAAGAAATATACCGTTCAGAGCACAGTCGCTATTACATATTATACAGAGTGCGTTTTAAAAACCCGTCTTTTACGTTGCAAAAATGCCCCAGGGTTCTGGTCAATGCAGTATGTTTATTGCAATTACTTTAAGTCCGATTTAGAACATGCAATTCGACTCGATCATTTCCGGTTACCAGCTTCATAATTAACAGCGTTATTTTGAAAAATATTCCCATTGCATTACGTGAGGCATCACGACGAATGCAGCTAGACAAGCTATGTAGGCCAATGCCCCGCTTTACATGAAACGTGGTCAAAAGGGGAATTTTCCGAAAGAAAAGGCCGAATTACCAGCATTTGCACATCTACAACTCTATTTATCAAAATGGTTACTAGGGGCTGCAGTTCAGTCGTACTCGGTATCTAAAAACATCAAATCTCTCATTTTAATCTTCATATCCGCCCACCCACGCTACACCTAGGGCCTCGACACCTTGTATCTGTAGCTTGTAACTTTAGAGGCGGCCATAACTTCATTTTCTCACCGCGCCCAGATTGTCGTACCATCCAAAGTTAACATTTCAGGAAGAAGAAGAAAAAACTGATATTTAATAAAGCGGTGCAGCTTCCCGCGCTATAGCTGGGCCTGAAGGCCCCGAAATCCCGGCTGAATTTTTATCTAACTGCACCGCCCCCTTAAAAACTACCCAGCAACCTTTCGTTTTTCTCCAAGTTCATTTATCACTTATCGTGTTCACCGAACAGAAATATACATATTGCTGCAATGAACGGCTAGGTTACTAAGCAGAATCCAACGCACTCACTTCGGATAGTTCAGTATCCACTCGCCGTAAGGATGTGCAGGTTCCCTTCTCGCGCATGAACTCCACGAGTCCTACCCTCCCTCTTAGGTTACAGCTCACACTGGGCCTGTACTGCTAACTCACAATGACCAATGACATGCGAGTGTTGCAGGTACCGCCTCCATACGCCGACCAATGGCTGTCCAGGAGTTCCAACGGGTACCGCCGCATTTCCGGTCTTAAAAAACACGACTACCGCTCCGAACCACTGAACCAGAATCGGTTTCGCCGCTGCTAAGGTTTACGTGAGGCTACTGGTGTAATCCAAGTTGCAAAGAGCTTGCAGTGTGAACGGCAACGGAAGTTTCTGTACAAGAATTTAATTATTATAGACACGTATTCAGTTAAATGAATGATTTGGCTAACTCGAGACTTAAGAGCTACCGAAGGCAGCTATAATGGCAGCTCTAATGATACTGAATTTAAAGTGGTGATGTCTTAGATGTTAAGCACTTAGTCACTGCAATCAAAATAAGAAGCACTCTAAATCAAATGATGTAACATATTATTTGTTGCCTTACTGTTTGCCTTTACGTTTTTCCAGTACGCAACATGTTTTCCAATGAAGCAACAAGTATTTGTAAGGCCTAGCAGATTCAGTATATGTTAACTATACATTGGAATACCATAAATATAAAGCAATAAATAGAAATAAATAAACTAAATGTAAATAAACTAAGTACTGAAAAAGCATCTAAGGAAAATACTTTTTATGAATCACCTTGAAAATTACATTAAATCTGATAACTGGAAAGTGCATGTAATACTGTCAGTCTGGCTCTGGCCCCTAACAGTCCTGTTTTCTGGGTTTCATGTGCTTGCGTTTCAGCTGTTTGCAATGACCCCAAGGGCCAAGATAATGCAAGACTGGCCACAACCGACTAATGTGTGCAATCACATTTTCACTTCAAATTGGCAAAGATGTTTAATTTCCACTGGAGGGTAGTCTGGTAGGTGGCCCTTCAGATACATCAGTTTTCTTCTACAGTCTAAGGCCTGATCCGAAACCGGTAAATTTATTTATCTAATCAATTGTATTTTTACAGATACATTGAAGAAGCACCTGTGCTTGTTTACCAAAATAGCATTAGAGTAATGCCTTCGTGTGACTTTTTGGGCCAGGGACCAATATTGGATGAGTGTTTATGATAAATGGATTAATTGATGAATGCTACTTACAAAGAGGCTTATAATTTTGGCTATATGCTTTTCAGAGTATGGGAAAACACATGGGAAACACAGTTGTTTTGAGTGAGAAAGTCATTCAATTGTGCTGGGTATCTGTCTTTCTCCACACAGTACCAAGTCAAACACTGACAACAAACGACAGGTGGAACAAATCATACATGCATCTTACTGCTTATCCTGGTGAGGGTTGGGCTGAGTTAGGGGGTGGGGCTAAAACCTATTTTGGGCAGCACGGAGCACAAGGCTGATGTACATCCCAGATGGAAGGCCAGTCTATCTCATATACTAGCACAACATACCATCATACTCTGTATCATACTCCGTGGGTCATTTTTGAGGATCAAATTACCTACCATGCCTTTGGACTGCAGGAAGAGGCTAGATGAATCAAAGCAAGTCTGTGCAACATGGGTAGAATCCTCTTTCATCAATGTCTTGTTGATCGGGCAACAACATCTCCATATTGTTCACCTTTGGCACCTAGCATCTCAGGTTCACCCCTCATTGCTTCTGCTCCTCCTATTGGTAAACATTCAGCTAGGCAGCCAGTTGGGAAATTTGAGGTCCCAGTTTTGCAGACAATTTTGGTCTGCATCCTCCAGTCACATGTTACATGCAGGAGGTTTGATTTTTTATATTTATGTTTTATTTTTATATTTATATTTTAATATGTTCAATTGAACTACTCTGCTGTCATTGTGAGTGTCATTATATCCTTCATCAGCGGGGTAATATTTTTACTAAACTATACCTACGTAATGCCCATTATCCAGTAAAGATAGGGGGAGTGATGAGTGGAATGCAGCCTTTTATGCCAACTCATCACTATCAATACACTGTGATGCCCTTTGGTCTGACCAATATCCTGCCCATTTTTCAAAATATGATAAATGACAACAGGACAAGCTGAACCAGTTTGTTTTTGTTTACCTTGATGATCTTATGACTTTTTCTTACAGTGAATGGGACAACATGTAACATGGCTGTAAGATTCTTCAATACCTTGTCCAAAACAATTTGTTCATCAAGACTGAGAACTGAAAATTCCAACAGCGTTGTTGGCAGGTGGTGCTGTTAAACATTCGTTGCTGTAGGGGGGTCTCCACTATTTTATTGACTGGGAAAGATATGGTGCCAAGGAGTGGTCCTGGATGTCTGCATGTTAGGGGGGGGGTGGAACATTCAAGAGACCCTGGGATGACCAGCAACTTCTGCTGGCCACTAGGGAAACTGACATAACAAAGGGGTTGGTCAGGGGCTGATCCTCAGAAGGAGGGTCTGGCTGCAGATCCACTGTGAGGCACATCCACTGACAGACAGGAAGTCTACTGTGGGTGCTGTTTCTGGTAAATATTCCCTGGTATTTTTTTCACTGAATTCATTTTTAAAACAGAATCACTTGTTCAATAATTAAAAGTAGTACATTTGTGTGCTTTTCAGATAAGAAGCATGCACGACTTAACATATTTTCATTTCTTTCGCACGTCTTGGAAAATGTTGTGGTATTTTCCTCTGTGCCACTGACCATACCTAATTTTTCATTCTGATATGATGGTGCATGTCAGCACGTGCCTCATAATGGACTGCCTTGTGCCCTCTGCTTCCTAGGAGAGACTCCAATATTATGCAGTCAAGTAGACCTAGAAAATGAATGAATGGATATGATAGACTGATCAGTTTCAAATATTATATATCATTTTAATATTACGATTAATCAACCATTATCGTACCAATATACCTCATGCATTACTGACTATTACATTATTTTGTAGGGAGTGCTTCATGGAGACATTAATGACATTAATGACATTGTAACCATTACATTTATGGTAATTGTCTCTTGCCATGTACCTCAAAATAACAATTAAAAATAATTTGGCTGACATTTCTGATGCAAAATCTTGGATGTATAAAGGTACATAATACAGCCTATGAATAGGGTATTGATCAATATGACTAGATTCCGTCATCTGTTATTTTTGGTGCATGGTGCACCAACTGGTCATTCCTCACACTCCCAATTCATGAGACCTACTCATATATTCATGCTATAATATAAATAGTAGGTGAAGCTAAAAGTGAACAAAATTACATTTTAATTCTGATAATAAGAAAATTGAGGATAATGGGAGCAGAAAATTGATTCCTAGTTAAATTACTAAACCTTTACACAAAGTAACTGAATATTTATGATGGCCCCAGCTGTAGTGCCTTAAGGCAAATCCTGTCATTAGAGATGCTGTACTGTAAAAAATAAACACTGCAGATATTGTCCTGGCTAAACAATAAAACTGTCACCAAAATCAAATTAACTTGGAGCACTATCTGCAATCATTAAAGTAAAAATATTTCTCAATGGATAGTATTTCTGGAATTTTATGTTTCTGCATTATGCTAAAGAATTAATAGACATAGTTGTATCTCTGTTCAAAAAAGTCAAATTAAATTAGAATATAATTTCTACTTATTGACAGCATGCCTCTGCACATCGCTACAGCAATAAAGTAAATGGTTATCCAATGTTTTACATGTGTTAAATGTCAGGTTATATTTAAATATCTGATTATGAAAATTTTGGATTGCAGGCGATACTAGTCAGAGTTCTTTTCAAGAAGCCTCGGACAATATTTATTCATAATATAAAATGCATTTATCAATTCAACAATTTCTTGTTCTAGTCAAAAAATTTGTTAAAAAATCTATAGGCTATAGACCCAACTCAAGTAGACTCAGTGTAACCATCCTAGTGTTACTCAGGAACATTTTGTCCTGGAAACTGTGTTTATCAGCAAAACATTTTAGTAATGGAGCCAACCGTCTGAACCATCCTTCCTAAGTGTTAGATCACCAGATCAATAAACTGGAAACATGCAGCCACATACAGTTCTTAAGGTGGTCTGTGCCAATTCTGGTAAGCACAGACACTGCTCACCTAATTTTTCAAGTATTCTGAACTATTAAAAAAAATTATTTTTTGCTTCAGGCAAATATTTGCGCGAAGCTGATCTTCTATTCATCAGCACAGGTTTTACAGTGTGTTGCTTTGCCTTGATGCTGTATTTTTAACATGGCATTTGTTTTGTTGCCCAGTTCTTACAGTTTGAGAGGTTTATCCAGCATTTGTTTTCCTAACCTCTGACGTGGCAGTTAGTGGATGGGAACTCAAGGGCACACCTTAAAAATCTGCCGAGACGGTCCTCGATCCCTCCCCTTTCCCTCCACTCCCCTGCATGTGAGCTTCTTGTATTAGTCCACCCCTGTTATTTGATGAGATGTGCTTGGCAATTTGTGAGTGGTCACTGCTTATCGAGGCTGTTTATATTGTGAAATTACAATATATATA
>JABFEB020000104.1:26987137-27002660 GCA_019775895.2 Stomatorhinus ivindoensis | reverse complement strand
CCCTTTTTTTCCTCTTTGCACTTGTACCATATTTCTGGTTCTCATGAGCAGAGGTGTTGTGCGGCACTGGCACTGCAGGTAGCAGCACTCGCACTGTAAATACCTCCAGATGGTTCTCATGAGCAGAGGTGTTGTGCGGCTCTGGCACTGCAGGTAGCAGCACTCGCACTGTAAATACCTCCATAGCTGTAGTTTGATTTCCTCCCCCCTCAGCGCTGGTTAATATTTTGGTTTCTGTTTTGGGGGGGCTCTAGCGATTACCCGGCTGTCTGTTGATGGTTGTGGCCCTGTGGGAGACACGTCAGCATGAAATTGTGACTGTTCTCTTTTGCTTTTTTTTTTTTTCTGTTATTGCTCTTTTCAGTTAAGTTTTATTTTAAACTAGGTGAAGATTTTTGTTTATCCATTGTATTTTAATAAAATTAAGTTAAATTATAATCTGTTGAGATAAATTATTATCTGTTACAGATTTGTTTTCACTTAGCGGACCGGGCTGGTGATTTAGTGAGTTTTATGGGGCAGTTTCATTTGATAGGTTTGCTCCAGAAAAGTGCTAACTAAGCTAAACAAACAAAAGCCCAGTTAAAACGTTATAAAACCACTGCAATGTATATCATGAATGCCATGACATGGCTGTGGTCATATTGTACCCTATTTTATGTGCAGATTGTAGGGAAAATGGTGATTAGGCATGTGCACCAGAGTGGTAAGTGTATACACAAGGGCTTCATAAACCAAATGCATTTTGGGATTTTGGAGCATTTTTTAAAAAGATTACATCACTTCCCGTTGTCAGCTATCATGAAAATTGGTTGTTAGCTGTTTTTGTACAATAATCACAATAATAATAACCAAGCTGCATCCAATCAAAGGACTGCAGCCTTATATGGAATCTTTTGTCGTACTGAGTTTGCCGTGCAAGGATATCATGGAAGCTGCAAAGACTTTGGAGGTGAGTGCGATGTTTGCCACTGTATAGTGCTGTGGAGTTCAAGTGGCAAACATCGGCCAAGCACTGGTTTCCAGTCAGGGACATGTCATAGTTGGTTCTGATCATGCAGAAAAAAATCATCAGGGCTAAGGTCAACTAGAGTCGCCGTGTGAGGTGGCAGAGGGTGACGTCTAGTGCAAAACTCTTTTAAGTTGTAGGTAATTTACTTAATTGCGTAGAATAATTTGAAAATAGCTTTTTGAAATGAGGAGGGTATTGTATGAATGGCATGGTTTGGGAACTGTGCCAGCAAACTGAATACCATGCCAGTGCACTTCCACAATGCACACGTTGCCTTTGCGACGCATTTTCCTACAGTAACCCCATTATTAAGGCTGGAAGGACAGTGCTGAATTTTAGAGAGAAAAAAATCCCACTTAAACCAGCTGAGTCCAGCCTAAAGCGGGTGACTGACCTTTGTGCTTCTATATTTGTTCCAGGAGTCTATTTCTGACTTCTGTTTCTGCTTAGCTGCACGGCGACCATGAGTGCTCTGGCTGGCGAGTGGGTAGCAAATCTAACCCCCCCCGGCGCACACGCACAGGCCCTGGATCTGCCTTCTATCCTGTATGTTGTTCTGCGGTTAGGCCATTTGGTGTGTAAGAGAGAAAGGATGGCTCTGAGTTTGTCTCCTCATCCAGCTGATTCTCGCCATATTCCTGCTTCACCCGGCACAGGCTGAAATTTGGGCAACAGTTGACATGGAACAAGTGTGGAGACTCTCACGATGGCCTTTTTATGTACATATTATGCTAAATCTATGTCTTGTCACAGCCAAGACCTCTAGTGGCTCTAAGGTGTTATTTTCCTTAGGGAAAACAGCTGAGGCAGTAAGCAAACATGTTTTTGCATAACTGCTACAGCTGACCATGCAGCCCTTTATCTGTATTGCTGTGAGTCATTGAAATTAAGTAAAGCTAATGTTTCATCTGAACTGGTATCATTTAAGAACATCAGTAATAAGCTATTCAATCCCAAGTTTTTCTTCCATCCATCCATCTTCCAACCACTTATTGTTAGCTTACAGCCCACAAGACCTAGCTTTCTGTTCAGCTGTGTTTGAGCTCGCCATTTGAGAAGCGACATAGCACTGCAGTATGTCCTCTGACCTCAAGGTGTATGGGGTGCAGCACCTGCAGATTCCTTGCAGCCAAACCAATGTCTGGTTCTGTCTTACTGTGGCAGAACTTAAAAATAGAATAATATTTAATGTTTTTAGCATGTTACACCAAGAACGATGTGAGTGAAATTCAGTCAAATTATTAAAGAGTCAAGGTTGCAGTCATTCATTGTGAAAGCTGGAGAAAATAATTTGTGCAGGAGGTCACTAATACACTGGAGTCAGTGCAGGCTTGGAAACCAGAACAGCTTTGCATGAGGTACACCTGGAGCAATTAATTTTCATTTTTAATGTTATTCCAGCATGTCTTTAATATTTACCTGCTAAATTATATATATATTATATTACGAATGTGATTTTCGCTGTGCTATGTACATATATATATGACCTGATGGAATTCTTCAGTTCCATGCTCAACAACCCTTCCTGGTGTATAGTCTTCAACCACAGTGCCACCTGCTGTCAACATCTACTGTAACATACAGTTAAATCCCATTGATTTGCCTCTTACCTAGACTTTAGGATACATTCCTATTGGGACTAATGATGCCAGAAGAGGGCAGCATGTACTGTAATCCCTAAATGCAACTGGATTGTTAAGGACACTGATTTTTAAACCATGCTGCTCCAGTGAGTATCCAGAAATAGAAACAGTAACTCAGTATCTGCTACAAAACAGGCAAAAGTATATGCATATTTTCATGGGAGTTATGCTTGGCTTTAGATTAAATAGACTTTTAAAACAACGAATTTTGGAGGATTTTGCAATTGCTTTACCTTTCTTTAACTTTAGTTTTTATGCAAAACACAAATCGTACATGTTTTATGAATAGCGATAAAATTATGCAGCTGTAGTTATTTTAAGGAGTGCAGTTGCTGATGACTCCCAGTTTATATTGGCAAGGTGTATAAATGTTAGTTTTTTTTCTTTTCTATTCATTAAACAAATACTAATGGAATTTTCAGAAATGGAACAACTGCTGTGGACCGCACAAATGTAGAAGCAGGATGTAAAGATTCCTGCAGTTGTGTGCATGCACTTGGCCAGATGATGGCGACAATGGCCTTCAGTTAAAATATGTCAGCTGAAGTCCTCTCAGTTCTTGTGATGAGGTTCTCTCTGTTATTCAGGCTCATCAGTCTAAAGAGCTGGCTGGGAGAGTAGAAGAGTGAGCACATAGTTCTGTCAAAAAAAAATGTAAATCTACAAATAATCACAGCTGATTTTTGTTTGAAGAATTTAATGATATCCGTAAATGAAACAAAACTGTGTCACACAGAATTGTAATATGCCCAGGTTAACAGCACACTTAAATTGTATCCATAAAACAATACAATTTCTGCACATAAGCCTTAAATGTCTAATAACAGTACAGTTTGACATTTCACTGCTTTTGTATAGCTAGTATGGTTTTATTGGCATGAACAGTAATTTTTGGTCTTATGTATTTGAGTTAATCTGTGAGAACAACCTGCTTGCAGTGATCTCAAACATGCAAACTTGGATAGGCACACACAAAGTACATTAAGGAAGGAATTCTTCATAGAAAGCTTTGCAGGTTAATCTCAAAAGTAATGAGGAAAAAGAGGACAACGTCCAAAGCATAACTCAATACACGTTCTGCAAAATTTAGCATTTTGTTTTTAAATCACCTTTGTTTGACTCCTGCAAACTATAAACAAACAGCAGTACACTACTTAACACCTCATAAATGGCTGTTATTTTTTTTTAAGGACATTGAATATCTGACATGGTGAGGCGTTAAAATCTGTATTTGAATTCCACTTGATACAGCACTTTTTAATGTTCATCTTCATTGTTTTTCTGAAGCTAGTCGGAGAACAGACTAGCAAAAGACTGACGGAGATTGCGGATGGTCTCCGCTTTGGCCTGGTCCTCGTTGTTGGAGCGAATGAATGATGAGCCACCAAAACTGAAGGCATTAGTCAGTGATCGAGATTTACTGCAAAATAAGAGGACAGGTCAGTTCAGTGGAACGTTCTCACTACTTGTGTGAGAAAGAGTCAATCAGAATATATTAATGAATGGGAAACTTGTTCTTTGATCACATTCTGTACCAATCAAGAGAGAGCAAAGATTTCTGACCACTGTTTTTGATGTGTACTGCAGCGTGACACTTAAAATCATCCATTCCAGGGAAGATTACTTACTTCAGCTGTGGTTGGGAATGAGCCTTCACTTCTGCAGTCTGATCCTCTGCAGTTGGCTGGGATTGTGAAGGACCACAGGGCAGAAATTGGCCTTGTTCCAAAGGTGGGGGCTGTGTTTGTGGCTGGATATGAGGCTGGGCCTGAGCATTTGTAGGGGGCTGGTGGTGAAGCCGATGTTTTGACTTCAGCTGTTTGGGAGATGCTGGTGTTTGAGTCTGAGCCCTGGTTGATTGGTCCTCAGATAGCTTCTCACCCTTTGGGTGTTGACTGTCTTGGAATGAAGCTTGGGTCAGCTCTGAGAAGGACTGCTGTCTTTGGGAATGGGATTCTTGGGGTTTCACTGGGACCCCTGGGTTCAGTACAAGAAACACTTTACAACAGGACTACATTTTACACGAAAGTTTGAATTTATCTATCCAGTTCTTCTTTTAATGTTGGTCTGGCTTCACTGTAAGTGCTAGAGGGCTTGCTGTTAAATGATGGGGGGCGTGATGCATCTGATAACAGGCAAGGAATCAGATAACTGACTGGGCGGAGCATAAGGGGTTATGCACAAATATAGTACAATCAGATGACAGCTAGCACACAGTACGTAGCCTGGTTCGCATCCTATACCATCATCTGCCAGCATGAAAAGCAAGGCAAGGCTGTGACACATGCTTGATGGGTTAATGTTTTCACATACTTGTATGCATGGTTTTCACACAAATAGACACAAATGGCTCGTCAATAAAGCACAGTTTTTTTCACAGCTAGATGTAATGAGCTTGGTTGGTAATGATTGTACCTTTTGAATAGCCTGTTCTTTTTGAAGAAAAGAACACTCAGCATTGCAGTTACACGAAAGGTCGCTACTAAAACGAGGCTTAGGGGATTCAGAACAGCATGTTAATAGCTGAAATGCATTAACCATGCATAAAACATCTGGATTAGTCACATGGCAACACAAAATTTACAAAAAAAACATTTATTGCCCAAGAGAGAGAAATCAGACAAAAAATACCAAGAGAATATTATTCTAGCATATTAACCCTTATCAGTTGCACAAAGCCCATGTTTTGAATCAAATAATTCATAATTTGTACAATGCTAACAAATAAAGGATTCCCCCCATGATTCCAGAGGACATTTTCACACTTAGCAGAGAATGTGAAATATCACAGCACACTTTCTCTCTTTAGGCATTGCGTGCATACACACATATCAGGGGGTCTTTGCAGAAGCAGCACAAATGCACACTCACTAAAACCACAGAGCTTTTCAGTAAATACAATCCACAGAGGGGGTATATATCAATGCTGAAGGAAGGAGTTTTGTTTCATGTGAGCCCATCTCTGACCAAGTACTAAAATCAGTCAATACTTAACAAAGAGTTTCTGGAAAGCAATCATTCACAGTATCACATTGCATATGCACACAAATGTTTAACAAACATATCTAACTTATTCTGTGCTGTGTATGTATGCTGTATATACAGTGAGGTTCTCTAAAGAGATTTCCCATTTACAGTAGTTAACTCAACCAAGCATGAGCTGTTGCTGATTTTTCACTGAGACTTTCTGAATTGCATACTGGTGTGGCGATTCCTGAGAGAAATTCAACTGATATTATATGAGAAAATTTGTGATGTGATCAATACAGAGGCTTCTGAGTTAGCCTACTGTACATGTGCTTAGATCATGAAGATTCTACATTAATAGCATTAAATGCACAATGCAAGTTTTCTACATCAAAGAAATGAGCGAGCAACTTAAATGTATGAGGCATAGATGTCTGACATGCTTGCAAAGGTGCACAAACAAAGCAAATATTGTCTATTTGTGTGACTATTGTTTGAGATAAATATTAATTTCAGACACTTAGACAGGCTCAAACAAATATAGAAATATTCAAAGGCGTACATATACAATCATTATGAGTAATGAAATTCTTAGTAGGTGATCACAATGAGCAAGTAAATATTAGGTATTTGCCTTGCTGGTGAAAGCAGCATGGAATTACTAGAAGCATAGCATTTTTTTTAACATAAGAAAGAAATTTAGGAATATCATGTGATCTGCAGTGAAACCAAAGCAGCCATTGCAGGAACACAGATCAGCTTGTTTAAGGTACACAGAAGCACAGCTGGACTTGCGTAAGCCAGGGACGGTCCAGACCAGCACTGAAACACAAGACAGGCAAGTTCATCTTCCCCTCTGCCTTCGTCACCACTCTGTCTCTCTAACTGGGTACTGAGCTCATAGGTCAGGGAACACCATACGTCTTTCACTGTGCCATGACTGGTTTTGATCCAGCAGAAACACCATTACAGTCCAGAATGTACTGTAAACAACCTTGGGGTGAAGGTCGCTGGGCTGCCATCTTACTGGGGTTGGCCAAAACCTCATCTTGGGCTGTTCTCTAAATGACACAAAGACAGAGACACACCAGCAGTCACAACCCAGGTGGATCTACTGAGAGGTGGACAGTTCAGGGCCAGAAAAAAAAATCCAGACCAAGATTTTGTTTTATCCAACCAGTTGAGTATAGAGTCACTATCATAGAGTACTCAACTGGTTGCTTGTAACAAAGTCTGGATTTGTACTTTCTGGACCTGAACTATCCACCTCTGGATCTACTAAATAAGGGTCATGATATGGAAACAACAGGCAATGCGAATGTGTGAGATACATAATAGTTCTATGACCAAAGCCATCCATTTACAAAAGACGGGACTGATGGATTGAATTCTTACTTTACTTAGCAGTTAACACCAGAATGAGCACAAATATTAGTCTAGGTACAGCCTATGAAATCGTCGAAGACGGGGTAACTGCTATGAATCTGTGTGATGGTGTGAAACTCACAGAAGATGTGAAATTGTCTGTTTGTCAAATTTAATGGTAAGAGTTGAGAAGCATCCTGTTGTACCTGTGATGGCTGGGCTGTAGTTGGCCTCTGAGAAGACAGTGTCATTGTCTCGTTCATTTTTGCCACAGCTAAGTCACAGATGAGCTGCTCGTCCGCGGCTTGGTGTTCTCCAATCAGATGCATGGATGAACCAACGACCTAGAATTCAACCCCATTCCCCATTAGAAACTAGTAATGATCTCCTTAAATAATTAATTCATTATATTTAAAACTATAAAGGTTACCATGAATCTTGTTCGTAACCTGGGAACCTTTCTGTATTTTTTCACAATTTATACTTGAGTATAGTAGCTGAGATACTAAGTCACTTGTGCCCTATCAAAGAAAATGTCTATTCTATTTATAATCCAAATCATTCATGGATATCACAAGTGTCTTCTTAGGGTCAGTGTCTTTTGTTGCAGTAGAACGGCCCCACTGAACTGACAGTTTGTGCGATGTTGGTTTGGAACCTCACTGTGATGAATCTTGGCCCACTTTTCAGTCTTTTCACCTAAGTCTGCCAAGAGTCATCAGTCCTGTCAGGGGAGCTGGGGAAGATATTTTATGCCAGACTCTTTTGGAAGCACAGGGCTTTACATCCACCTGACAAACACCTTGCTCCCCCGAGAACGTTTTATATGAACATCTCTAGATATTTTACCGACGAGCATAACTGTCACACCACGCTGTGAAGGTTTTACAGTGTATAAATGTTCAACTAATTACATTTTATAAAACATAAATGAAGGAGTTGTAAACAGCTTTGAGCCAAAGCATCGTCTTTTTTGTAAAACCTTCAAAGAGGATACCATGGAGGCACTCCGTGCATTGCAGTGACGTTGCAGTGGGTTGAATTCCATCTAAACTTCATGGGAGTGGAATTCTCCCCATTTCAAACAGCTTTCCTCTGCTAGTCGAAAGATATGTTGTTAGGCTAACTTGCATGTCTAAATTGAGCATGATTATGTGTGTGTGTGGTTCAGCTTTAAATTACATTGTGCGAACCAAATGCCCTCACAATGTGATAAAAACCTGTTAATCTGACATTGTGGGGACCATTTTTTCAGTTCCCACAAGGGAAATTCAGTTTTATAAAAATCTGTGACTGCAAAGCCAAAAATGTCAAAAGACTTGTATTTTTTTTTGTTACTTATGGTTAAGGCTTTTGGAAGTCAGTGGTGTAACTTTTCTCAGCATTAATACTGGTGCCTCACAGTTTATCGTTTTATCGCATTATTTCAGCTGATGGGTGACAGACCAAAGGAGGACTACAAGTCACACTTCTGTCAACCTTGTGAAGCTGAAACCTGGTAAAATGTTACACCCAGGCGACATATATAAGCGGGGAAAGTCTGAGTCGAGTAAACCTCAGGTATTCTGAGTGATAAATGATTCCCATAATTACATCAAGTGATGATTCATTTCCATAAATTTTTATATCATCTTTAGTGGGTTACTAATAGGTTTATGTTCTTTTTTTATTCATATTAAAATCCTTAGAAGAATTAGAAATTTTTATGCAAAAAAAAAAAATGATTATGCAGGCCTACCAAAGAAAAATTTCAAACAGAAAACCACCAAGTCACTAATCATACAAAATACTATGTGGGCATTTTTCTTATCATAACACTAGAGAAGAAAGATAGTAAATGCATAGTAATATGTGGTTATATGGACAAAAACAACACCCAAAAAACATTTAAAGTCTCTTTGCTTGCAATGAAGGCATTTAACTGAACACACAGGGTTGTGCTCACCTCACAGATGTAACCCTTCCCATCTTTGCCATGGATGGCTTTGACCGCACAGATGTCCAGCCCCCCAAAAATCTCTGAGCAGGTATTCATCCACAGCTTGTACCTGTCAGGGGATGAGGGACAGATATTGGAATTCCACAATGGAAATGCAGGAAAAACCATTTAAACATGTTATCAGACAGTAGTATTTTATTTATATAATGAAATTAAATTAAATATAAAAAAAATTTCAATTATGTAATTCTTGTGTGATATCAAAAATATAATTGCAGTTTTAAAAATGAACGCATGTTAGCTACTTTATTTCTAATGAGCGTTTCTCTCAAAGTGGGCCGTTTCATTTGTACCTTCATTCATCAACTAACATTTCATCCATCCATTTACGTAAGTGCTTATTCTCTATGAGGTACAGGGGGTCTGCATCCTATTGTAGGAAGCACAGAGTATCGGGGGGCGCACCCCCAAAATCACAATCTGTGAGAAATTTAGAGACGCCGATCTTCCTAGCTGCCTGTCATTGAAGGGTGGAGCCAGATCGGAGACAGGGAGAACATGCATGATCCCACACACATGCAGCTGGGGGCAAGAATCAAACCCGCGACCCTGGAGGTGTGACGCTACTGCAGCACCCTAAAAGTTACCCCATATCAGTTTCATATAACAATTAGGTCTGTTTAGTTACAAAAGCCCCAGCCTTGTGCCCATGTACTCCCTGGAACACTGCAGAAAATGGCCATTCAAATTCATGAACTGTAAATTATCTGCCAGTGCAGTATAAGGTAAAGTACAGTTGTAAAAATATGCCTAAATGCAAGCAAATCAATCTTAATGTGTTGTTAGTTTATTAATGAAATTACGATTCTGTCTAAATATAAGAAAACTATACCTGCTTAGATTTGAACTATTTTGTACTGAGTAGGTTCCAGGTATCCTATGTACCTAGGTAACCCCCCCCCAGATCAGGATAAGTGGATGGAAGGTGGATGAATGGATTATTTTACAAACTGCATAATTTAGGAATTAGACTTGTACAGATTGACAGTGATGAGCAATCCTTCCATTGCCTCGGCTTATCTGTCCATAACAAGGTGAGATACAGTAACAACGTTTCCCGCCACTGTAAGGAAATACCAACCCAGGATATAAAATCCTGTGAGCAGGGAATATGACAACAGTGGACCTGCTGCACTTATATTTAAAGGTGGATTTTTAATAAATTCCGTGGCTCTCACACCCCTCGGTTGTGCCTCACCTCTCAGTCATGGCTACTTGTTCGACCATGGTAGAGCGGGCGTTTGCTTTCCAGCTGCCAGCGATCGAGGTCCTCCTGTGGGCAAGTAGTGGACCAGTGGTAAGCCCTGCCATTTCCAGATGGAGGCAGACGGCAGATTTGGCACACAAACAAAGCAATTAAAATAATCTTATACATTTATTTAGAATCTAGACTTGTAGTTAGACAACAATAAATCTCAGCAAGGTTCAATCTGCTCACATTCTCTCTGAAAATAACACAGGAAGAAGCCCTGACTGATGTTTGCTTTGGCGTCAGTGTGGCAAAACCGCTGAAAATGTCAACATCCTGGTCACCAAGGACACGCTGTCTCATGACCCACACGACCCCACACACACAGGGACTGGTAACTGAAAACACATTTATATGAAGTTTTCCAGAACCCAGTTAAAACAGAGCTACACCGTTACATTTTTTTCCATAATTTAAATCTTTCACAGCCAGACAAGTAGCAGTAATCCTGTTATATAAGGGTTATGAACAGGATTGTAGTTTAACATGTCCTTGCAGGAACGTTTTAGCAGGACCCAAACACTTCTCTGTCTTTAACCTTTTGCTGTAATCTTTCTGTCCTGAAATTGTTTAGAACCATAATAAATAAAACTGTAAATAAACTAACCCCATTCCCAATTACTGATATAGTGCGTAGGAATATGCCCTATGTCATACATGTATTGCTACTAAATCATTCAAACTGTAATTAAATGACAGTATTCTTTCACAGCCAGCACCCCATATTCAGTGAGTTCTAGTTTGTTTTCTGCCTAAACTCACATGGGGGGGGGGGGATTTGACGAAGCAGGATTTCTTGCTTAGCTGGATAACATGCTGGATTTAAGGTACTTCATGTCCATTCACATACGTTTAGCCTAAACTACCTTAAATCCAAAATGTTCTCTGCACAAGCAAGAAATCCTGCTTTATGGAGTAGTACAGCCCCCCCGCCCCCCTGACGTTTTTGGTTTTAATTGCCTATAAACTTAAAGGAACCTCTGATGCAAAATGCAAAACTACAAATACTCTGAAGAAGGCCCAGACAAAGAAGAGGGTGAATAAAAGACCACAAACATGTAGGCTTTGTAATCGCTGCCAATCTTCTGGATCCTGATGTCATATTTGGAGTCAATGTAGGGCTCCGTGGTGGTATAGGTCTGCGTCAGGGCTACCACACTGGTAATGTCCTGGAAGCCACTGCTGCTGTCCACCTTCACCTGAAGCAAAAAAGGCAGGAAGAAAAAGAAGAGTGGAAGGATGAAGAATGGGAGAATGAGAGAAAGTGTAAAAGGAGGACAAAATGGACAGAGCGAAGAGGGAAGCAAAGACCAATGACTGCCAGTAATGAAAACAAGCAGTAGGCAGTCTGTAAAAGACAGTCTGCAAAAGGATATAGAATAAATATATACTCACATAGAAGCTTGATAACACGCAGCCTTGTATACATCATTAGTTACACTACATAAGAGATAATCCAGGATGTGGTAACTCACCTTTCCCATGCCGCAGTGAGCATGTCCAATTTTTACAACAGCAGGAAAAGCAGGCATAGTGACCTGAAACAGAAACAATGCATCAGTCGCATGTTTACAAATGGCTCCAAGGGCTACGCTTCCACATCCCGGCCAATACTGACTTTGGAAAAGGATTCATTCCCTGACTACAGGTCCCAGTCATTAGGTTTGACCCAAGGGCATCAGTCAGCTGACGTACAGCAGCTCACCTTAGCCATTAACCACTACCGAGCATCGAAGGGAAAACCAAATTCACACATAGGGAATAATTACAATACCTTTTGCGTAAGTTATCATTCAACTTGTAAAGTTAAAGTGTGCCGACTGTGTGCTGAATGGATTAATTACATACCAGCTACGTGAAAGAGGCACGTGCAGAAGGGTGTGGGATGTAGTGCCTGTTCTGAAAGGGGTGGTTCCTTTTCAGGAAAAGGGGTGGTTCCTTTCAAACAGAAAAGGCTCTACATGAGAGGTTCCCAATGCCTGTGCCTCTTAGGTACGAGAACAGAGAGATCGGCCCAGAGCAGGAGTAGGGGATAAGTTTTGGGCTTTTCTTCTTCGAGTTTCTGAGCGCAGCAGGGACTATCTTCCTGGGAATCCATCCCCGAGCAGGTGGCTGTGTGTGGTGAGGCTGAGGGCGGACAACATGGCAGCCCAGGCGCACGGATGCACGGTGCTGCTGTTCCTGCTGCTGGCTCTGGTTCGGGTGGCCCCGGGGAGGGGTTGCACCTGTAACCCTACACACCCACAACAGCAGTTCTGTGATGCTGAGTTAGGTAAGTGGGATTGTTGACAGGAGTTTGATGCCGCAACATAAACCATACTGACCACTGTATTTAAAAGTCTGCCGAAAAATGTCCATATGATGATTAACTTTGTATGTTTATCTTAATCTCAGTTTCAATAAATTAATTTTTAGGGCAATGCACTGCTAAATCGGGCAGATTGGGAAACTCAAACGCTGCTGTTTTTCACCTCCATCTAAAATTGAATGGAGTGAAAATGTTTTTGAAATGTGCTGGCTGCACAACTAACTTGGCTGTCCATTAAACGCACAAATATACAGAGAAATGTGGTGAAAATATCCTTTATTTCTTTCAATTTTTAATGTATTTTTAAGCAAAAGCCCTACTATTTTGTTATCCGGTTTGCAAGGTTGGGATAATTCCGGATTGCATTCATCAATTCCAGTCCTAATCAGGAAATGGAACTGGAGCCGGGATTGGAAAAGGAACTATGGAGAACAGAATTGGAATTGAATTCGAATTTCAGGGAGATTTAAATTCCAACTCCAGTTCCATTGCCTGATTTAGATTAAAATTGAATTAATTCAGGAGTGGCCTCAACCCCGCCAAGCTGTAAGGATTAAGGATTAAATTAATAATGCATGGATAAGTTTAATTAGGCCATAGCTATCCAGTGCTTCTAATTTCTCAGAGCTATGGCTACCTTTTGAGGAATACAGAACTGTGATGTCAAAATCAGCTATGGTGTTTTCAAAGCATTTCCAAATAATGAGGAACTCTATTACATATAGAAACCCAGACAAAATATCATTGTGGCGATTGGCAGTATCTGTAATCATTTGTGCAGCAAAAATAAATGTGTGTTCCCCATCTGTTAAAGTCAGTGTCACAATGACATTGGGTGCACATATGAGCATTGGTCTCAGTGGGATTTGGAAAATTTGTTGTGGTGATTAAAGGCTTAGATGTAAATTTTTCTTGAATACCAGCATTTGAAGGCTGCTAACATAACCGGGACAGAGGCATATTGGAGTAGAGTTGCCCCCTTTAGTGGCTATCACCCCCCTGCTGAAGCATGAAATGACTGTGTAAAAGGTTGAGAAATTGCTGCCTTAGAGATGACAAGTGGATAGCTCCACCCCCAACAGGGTTGCTTTCAAAATTTGGAGTCTGGCTGCAGTTTATAGCAGGCATGTCACCCTATCAGTGTGTCACTTCTACAAGCACCGGTTTAAGCCAGAATCCCATTGGATGGCCAAACCCTTTCAGTCATTTATCCCTTTTATTTTTCCTCAAAAAAACAAAAGTTTTGTTCATCTATTTTATTCAAACCCAAGGGGAGTTGCACACTGATTTTCTTACAGATGTATCCAGTTATAAATCATGCAAGCCTATTGTTTTTACAGTTATTCGTGCAAAGATCACTCGGGAGAAGGTCATATCCCCTAGCAACAGCTCAACACCCCACCTGAAAATGATCCAGTATGAGATCAAGCTGATGAAGGTGAGAAACAAATATGAAGCATTTTAAAATACTCTTAGAAGCTCAAAATGAAGTGAAAAATCATTCCATTCACAAGCATCCACTTGTACTGTCAAGGATCATCTTGGTGAGTCTGTAAATTCCCCCTTTCCCTATTATGGCCTATATCAATCGACTGTTTGATTGATGGTATGAGGGCAAGATGACCTAATGGCTGACCACAGTGGTCAAGGCTCCAGGATGATTACAATGGCTTTGTGAAAATTACAGTCATCCAGCTGTGCGGTGGCCTTCAGAGTGACCTGCTCACCATAGAGAAATGCATTTGTCATTTTGCGGAACAAGAGGAAATATCTTTTTATATCCACTTCATGGTACCATGGAAATTAAGTTCTGATTTCTAAAATAACTTCCTAGGTCAGCTGAGGAATACGGTGAATTGGATGAATGTTTTATACTTTGAGGATATGCATACATTTGAATATGATTTTCTGTGAAAACTGGTCCCACTCTGATATGTAGGATTGTCTGTTTTACATTATTTGATTATCTAAGGTTTACATATATAGCTGGATGTTAAATATATGGATATGATACATGAGTTCCTAGTTACTTTTCTCATCCATAGCAAAAACGCTTCGCGTTTTTACCAGCTGAATTACTGTGTGTAATAACGTCTGTAGATGTTCAAAGGCTTCGAAAAGGTGCAAGACATCCGCTACCTTTACACACCATTCTTCTCCTCTCTGTGTGGGATCAAGCTGGACTCCAGCAGCAAGGTCCAGTACCTGATCTTTGGTGAGACAGCAGCCTCTCTTTGAAACACATGAATTCCCCTTGTCAATGACATCACATAAAAAGATCGCTCTTCTGTTTATCTCTCTATATTTAAATGTACATTCAAAATTGGTGAGCCTGCTCCTTTTGATTTAGTATTCCGGTGTTTCCCAACCCAGTCCTCGGGGGAACCCGTGACAGTCCACGTTTTTGCTCCCTCCCAGCTCCCAGCCAATCAGGAACACCGAATACTTGGTACAGGTGCACTGGGAGCTAAGAAGAAGCAAAAACGTGGACTGTCTGGGGTTCCCCGAGGACTGGGATGGGAAACACTGTAGTGTTTTAACATCTTTTCATGCATCCGCACGCATGATGCTTTCCATGGACCTAATGCCACCACAAATAATAGAGCATTCAGTGACACAGCCCCCCCCCCTTTAATGTTGTATCATTCAGCCAACGTCATGAGCGATGGGAAGGTCGTGGTTGAGCTCTGTGATTTCGTGGAACCATGGAAGCAGCTCACCATGACCCAGAAGAAAAACCTCAATTACCGATATCACATGGGCTGCACCTGCAAGGTGAGCTGCGATTCTTACTGGTTCACATGGGCTGCACCTGCAAGGTGAGCTGAGATTCTTACTGGCTAACATGGGCTGCACCTGCAAGATGAGCTGCGATTCTTACTGGTTCACATGGGCTGCACCTACAAGGTGAGCTGCGATTCTTACTGGTTAACATGGGCTGCACCTGCAAGGTGAGCTGCGATTCTTACTGGTTAACATG
>JABFEB020000104.1:26963871-26976988 GCA_019775895.2 Stomatorhinus ivindoensis | reverse complement strand
CAAAAAGTACAAATACACAAAAAACCTACTCAATTACAGTAACGCGAGTAAATGTAATTCGTTACTTTCCACCTCTGGCCATTGGATAAAAAAATAAACAAGGAAACAGAGCATTAATGGTCACGCTGCCTCTTTTCAATCACCAAGGTCATAGGGCTTCATCCATCTTCTACCATTTTGCCTCAAGTGCCAAACCATAAAAGAGAAAGATGAGGACCATTGTAATCTTAGAGGCACAAAAGTGTTGAATCAGTGATATAGCACTCATATCACCGGACAGAAACTGCAGAGTGAGATAGATATTCACCCTTTCTGTGCCCCCCCCCCCCACCCCCCCCAAACTCCAGGGTTATGGTGACCCCACATTTTCCCATTTAGCCCCCTGACTGTGGATCACCCTCCCTACTGCTATTTGTCAGTCAATCTCAGTCTCAAATTTCAATATCAACCTAAAAACCTTTTTGTTTGCTGAAGCATATAACCGTTCCTATCCATAATATATTTTATTGTGTCACGATCCGTCCGTTCCAGCCTCATGTGCCACGCCCCCCTTACTCCTCATGTGCGAATCCTGATCGTAATCACCTGTTGTGCGTTAGTTTGATTGAGTTTCCCTGTTGTCTGGTTAAATCCTGGTTAGTCCTGTGTATTTAGTCTACGTCTGAATACGTGTGAGTAGATCTGTCATTGTAATGTCTCGTGGCGTAAACCCTTCCTTGTCGTCCTGGAATAAACCCAGTTCTTTGGTAATTCCTGCCTTCCCTCGTCTTTCCTGCCCTACGCCGCCGACATTCAGGCACGCATCGTACCCGATCGTGACATATTGTTTACCTGTTTATCATTTGTGAGCACTTTTGAGATCTTTGAAAAGTACTATATAAATGAAATATATTATTATTGTTGTTGTAGGCAGAGTTACCTAAAATAAAAAGAAAATTAAAATAGTACATATGTGTAGAAAG
The DNA here is from genome assembly GCA_019775895.2 of Stomatorhinus ivindoensis. Classification (NCBI taxonomy): domain Eukaryota; kingdom Metazoa; phylum Chordata; class Actinopteri; order Osteoglossiformes; family Mormyridae; genus Stomatorhinus; species Stomatorhinus ivindoensis. Next base: position 26,976,026 of record JABFEB020000104.1, on the reverse strand, counting down.
TTATAATGAATTATCAGGATCCTCCTGCGCAACACCTCTCTTATTCTGCTACTCTTGTTTATTAAAATGCCTGACAATTTTAGTACCATGTATATATTCTTGGTATATGTTCTTATTTGACACCTAAATACATTATATGTCAAAGTCTTCATTTTAAATGTAGAATGCAAATATGGAAGTTAAAGCCTGCTTTTCAGTGTGATTATGTATGGTGCCTGGTATCAAAATGAGTAACTTTCAACTGTTCTGCTGGACTTGAAAGTCTCATTTCTCACCTCCTGTAAACACAGCTGACTGTGGGCATCAGTTTCAGGGCAGTGAAAAGCAGCGATACTGCTCAACTGGCAAATGAAGATTTGTGCATAAGTTGCAAGGACATGAGCAGAGCATGGCGGCCCCTGCTGTGAGCCCATTTGAGTCACATCTTTGTGCCTTGTTCTGGCCTGCGATCTGACATGCGCTTCTCCGAACAAAGTGGCATTGCTCAAATTAATACTGAACGGCAAAAATGGCTTTGAGGTGATAAGTGAGTCACACGGTGTGCCACGGTGAAAAGTAGTTTTGGCTTGAGAGCCAAACATTTCTCCATGAGGGACTTAATGAATGTCTGCACTTAAAAAATGACTTCCTAAGGGAGCAGAACTTGTTTGGGGATAAAGTGTGCTAAGGATTGATTGAAGAGTGGATTGCACTGGAGAGAACACATGGATCCATTTTTTAAAGAAGCACAGACTGACCAGTTACTTCTACTGTTTGGATTGAGCAGTTATTAGTATTGCAGAGTAGAGAAGCATGAACTAACGGAAAACTTCTTGGTAGAAAAATAAATACTGGTCACTCCTTAGTTTCCATGGAGAAAGCTGCTTTATTATAGTAAAGATCACCATGTTATAATAAGGCTGCAAAAAACACTCTGTATACAACTATGATGCTGAAAATGCATAATTATGATAGTAACTAAAAGTTTGGGTTGACTCTTTTAAGTGCTGTTTCTAATAGATAAGAGGTTTACTGTGCCTTAGTGAATCGTTTTATGTTTGTCTCAGAGTGCATGAGGAAGAAAAGCCTCACGAATAAAGGTGTAAGGTAGCAGTCAGTAACCCTGAGACTGCAGTGCCAGTAGGAGAGAAGACCTGCTGGATTCCCGCACTGCAAGGCCTGGGTTGCTGACCACTGGTCTATGGAAATGGTGGTGACAAAATGGATCGACTATGAGTGGATGTTGACTGTGCCTGTGAATGTCTGATGAGAGGCCACCTTAGAGCTGGGTCAGGCAGCCCTCTCCATGCATGCCTGTTCACCAACACAAGTGAATTATGCAGGAGCCCTGACATTTACCTGCTCTTTCCTGCAGAGAGCAGCGCTCCTGTGCCCCTCTTTGCATGCATGCACATAATCCAGTCAGGTTCTAAGGAGATGGAGAGCTTCTAAAGCAGTGACAGTTACCTCTGAGACACTTTCGTTAAGGCATAATGTCTTTGTCTCCAGCTCCCAAAAAAGGACGGTTATCGATACAATGTTTTTTTATGCCTGAAAATTGCACATAATCCGCACATATTTAATAATGCACCATTCAATCAGAGGATGTGATAATCGAATTTCAAAATATGTGCGGGCGGGGAAGATCAGTCGTGGGTATTGTGTTGTGTCCTTTCGTCTGACTCACTGCCTTGCTCTAGGTGGTGATATACAGGACATAATTATCTTACACAAAGCAGTCCATTCTGGCCACCCTACTCACTCACCACTCGCCTCCCTCACAGATACAGTAATAGTATCCTGTCTCTATAATATCTAGACGCATGTTTGTTGTTATAGCAGCTGTGTTTTCTAGTTATTTATCACACTCCTGATAGTTGAGGTCATACTCGGTACACTCGGCACCAAAGCAGAATTCTTCAAAAAAGAGGGACACAAATAAAAAATTAGAGCTTGATTTTGTTTATGGTGGAATACTAGCGATTCTCAATTTATTAATTTATTCTGGAGAAGCAGGGTCACATAGCAGTCATCACACATTATGTCCAAATCCCTTTTCACTCTCCTTCTCTCTGTCCCTTCATCCCATCTCTCTGATACTACAGTCCTAGTTAGAGTGCTGTCATTTAAGAACTTCATAGTACAAATTATTTCAGTCCATGTTCTTTAATATTACTGTTATTTCAGTGATTTCACAGTATTTTGAGTTTTAAAACTGGAAAATAAAATTTAAGCTATAATGCATATTATATATAATACAAAATTATGAATATTATGATTTGAATCGACAAATGATTAGGCAGAAGCTTATGAATGTAGAAGACAATTTGGCAGACTGCTGCCATAACTGTTCATGGTTCACGAGAATGTGATGAGCTGAATATCAACATATTTACCGGAGAAACGGAAATACAGTTTTTGTTAGAAATTTTAAGGACATAAGAAATATACCAGAGAGAGCTGACTAGCATAAAGTACAATTGGGTCGTATTTGAGACAGAAAATTAAGCTCCCAGCAGTTGGTAGTTTTCTTTATGACACTCCTATGACTGTGCAGATTTTTAGAAGAGACGGGGTCAAGACATCTGATTGGTTGGTCCTGCCTCCTCTAGTTGCATAAACCCACCTCCTCTACAATCTGATTTGTTAGCTCTCTGAACCAATCATCATTCTTTCTGCCATCAGAATATTGTTTTGTGAGTAAAACTCCCATGAGCTACTATCTCTGCTGCTGCTAGTATCAAGCCAATAGAGGCTTTTAATAAAGAGAGCAACTTCCTTTTTAATAGAGCTGTCATCTCCTTCATTACAATGACTCACACACTTGCCACAATACATTTATTTGCACTCTATATGTGGGTCTGCCGCATCAAATATATTCTGCATCTTCTAGGGTTATGGTGTGACATAGACTGAAGAAGTTGGTGGCATTGTTTGTATGTGACAGATATGTATTCGATTTCGTTTGTCTGGATGTCATTCGATGTATGCTGCTACCTGGACATTTATAATCTATATATCTAACAGAAGCCTTGGATCTCTACAAAGCCTCAATGCCTGTTTGCTAATTGTTTTCCAGCATGACGAGAACACAAATGTCAAACAAATCGCTATCGCACAGTATATCTGAATTCCAAAGCCAGACATTTTCTTGCACAATCACCCCCAGTCTCTCAGGATATACTGCATTTAAGGAAAATATTTCATTAAAATAAATCCTATCACTGATTGCTGAAATGTCTAGAATTTACCATCTCATTGGTCATAATATTTTTACAATAGCATCAATATCCACACCATATCTATTAGCTGTTAAATGCTAATTGAACATGATTTTTGAATTCATAATAATTTTATTATGAATTTTATTGGCCCATAAAACTGTTTGTGTAAGAGTCCAATACTGAAATGAATGAGATAAAACAGCACCGTATGAGACCTTTATCAACACAACTGCACGTAAATTCATTAGTGGGATGAAGTTTGTGTCATCTGTGTAGGTTTCACCATCTTTCAGTTTGTTGGTTAGCGGGGCTCATTCCTTGTAAAACAATCAGTCCATGAACTACAGCTGTTGAATTTTCATGAAGAGACTCTTGTAACCTATTTCCATAGACGTTTTCTATGCCAAAATCTGATCTGATTCCTTGTGGACAGCCCGCTCTCTCAGCAGTAGCGTTGAAATAGTATCCAGTGATTGTATGAGAGCTATTGTTTGTTAAGTATGTGTCCCAATGATGTGCCTCAAAAAGCTGTCAATGCACCCATTGATTGCTATTCCAAATTGCATCAGATTGTCATAAGAATCCATATGCTAGAGGGAGGGGGACAGTGTAATGTCATCCCTGCAGGGATCCGCCTCTCCTTTCCTACACACTTTTTCACGGGTGCATATGTGACCAGGACAGCAAGTCTTTGTGGTGTATCGAGGGCCATGGTATATACTGTAGGGTCGCCATACCACCCACCACAAAAGATGGAGCACATCTAACAGGAGTAAGAGCGGACACCAGAGGAAACTGTCTGAAATGGATGTCCAGGCACCAATCTGGATAGTATGTAAAAAGTGTAAAACCACTGTTACCCAGGTCCCTGCAGAATGAAATGTGAACCTTGTCTCCCCTGTTTCCACCAAAACAACTCATTGGGAGATCCACAGGGCCAATATTCATGGTGGGGTTGCTATAGCCAATCCTTTGGTAACTCATGCCAATGCCAAATATGTTAGCAGTGCTTTGGCTGTGGACGATGTGAAACATGTATTGATCTCTGGTGATTCCATCTTCAATGTCTTTCTCATGTCTAGGAGAATTACGGTGTGGGGAAGCCCCAAAGAGGTTCACCTCCCAGACTACGGCGTACCCTCAGTGCAGCACGGGGTGGATCAATGATGGCTTTGGCTGCAATATCATGGCATTCCCTAGGCCCACTACTTGTTCTAGTTGGGTGCATCACTGCCAATGACTACCAAACCATTCTGGAGGACCATGTTCACCCAATGGTTCAAACAATGTGTATCAGAATGGTAATGCACCAATACACACAGCAAGTTTGGTGACAGGAACCAGGAAACGTTCTCCTCCACCAGCATCACCTAGTGACCTGGCCAGTGTTCTGCAAGAGGAACGGCTCAAAGTCCCTCTCTGGTATCTGTCAGTCCCCAGACAAACGGATGCTCTATTGGCTGCAAAAGGAGACCCTCGACCAGACAAATAAATTATTGTGGTCTGAAACCAGGTGTTTCAGATTCATTATCCAACCCCTGTAGGTCACAACTCATCAGATTTACACATTCTATTTGCATCTAAAAAATAGACACACCTAGATTAACGTAGATATGAGACTATTTATCTAAAGTTACTTTTCATCAGGCTTGCTTCTGTGATTGTGCTGCATGGAGTGGGGAGGGGGGGCTCAATATTATTATTTATCCCAATGTTTTTACAATTAAAATATGGTATTAATTGGGGGCATGCTGAGAATTACTGGAGTTACTAAATTGCCCATAGGTTCATATGTGACTGAATGGTGTGTGATTGTACCCTGTGATGGGTTGGTGCCCCATCCTGGGTTGTTCTCTGCTTTGCACCTGTAGCCTTCAGGATAGGCTCCCCCCCACCCCCACAACCTTGAATAGGTCAAGCAGTTTCAGAAAATGCATGGATATTGTTTACACGTTTTTCAATATCAGGCAGACTTAGTAAGCAGTAAATATCCTTTTAAAATTCTAACTCAGCAGGTATCATATTACTGTCAGAGATTATATAGAGATTATATAGAGAATATAAATTAGCCAACATGATGAATGGAAACTTCAAAATTATATACTCATGTAACCATGAGCATTGCTGTTTTGAATGGTCAATGAAAAAAGAAAATCTGATATTATATATTACTTTCTAAAGAAACTGTAGCTGCAAAACAGTAACAAAACAGACATTTGTAGCAGCACTCAGGTCAATGAAAACCATATCAGTTCCCAGCTGGGAAATTATGTTCATTTATTTTTTATTATCTTGTCTGCTGTAAAATACAATGTCAACGTCTATAAAGAATGGTTCACCTTGTACAGTATCGACGTAAATGGAAAGAAAATTTTTCTGAAAATATCTTGTTTTCATGATCTGTAAAATTCTCTTTCTCCACTTTTCTCCATTTCAGCATATTAACAGCCACCGTCTGGGGTAATTATTACCCTACAAGGACCATACAAAGGGACACACAAACTTAGGCACTCTTTGACTGCTCTGCTTGTTGGTTGGACTGTTAGCAGCCTCAGCTAATGCTCTCGGCTTTCTTCTCCAATGGCGGTATTGCAGAGAACTCATAGCATGTCGGATATCTTGGCCACGTTAAGGCGCTTTGCTCAATCGATGCCCCAGTAAGCATGTCATTATGAGCAGTAATATATGCTAAATTAAGCTGATTGACTGATTAGCATGTCTGGCCAGAACGAACAAAGGCACATTATCCTGAAAGACTGAAAGGAAACTCGATAATCAGTTGCTGTGTCTTTTTTTCTTTGTAAATGGCAATAGTGACATTTTTCCCCACTCTATAGGGTACTTCAGCAATGTTTTTTCATCCATGGGGCACTGTGGGGGAGGGGGGGGGTTGCCCCGATCCCTCCTTGAGTCCACCAGTGTGATGTGTAATGTCATAATAGGACAGATATCAACTATTTGGTAAAAAGTGAAATCTGCTACGAGTCTACCTAAGGAGAAGATTAAACGAAATATTTAGTGGAGGAGTGCTACTAGGCTCATTCTTTTTGATATAGCTCAAGCTTTTTATATTTTTGATTGAATAGGAACGACACTGTTGTATCTAGAAGAAACATGGGAAACGTAGTTTCATTTAATCATTTTAACATTAAACTACAAAAACAGTAAACTACAAAAGATCTGGGATGCCATTCTCTGAAAGCTTCTGTGTGCACTTCACGTGAGGTTTATCAATTGTGCATTCTCTGTTTCTGAAGTGGTCACAATAGACTCAGTGATAATGGCCAGCCATCACAGTAATGGTGTAGGGGTGGGGCTTAGTCACTGTTGCCATAGCAACACTTTAATGAGGAGAAAGTACTCAGATGATGGAGAGATAGATTAGTAGATAGATAGACAGATAGATAGCTTTAATTGTCATTGTGTAAGTAGAAATCGATGGCTCACATGTATGTAAATTTTATCAATCAAACCTTCAAAACAAAAGGGGAATTTCAGTCTTAGCTATTCACTAAGATCGTTCTCTTTCAGGAAACCCACCTCAGACAGGGTAGCCTTCACTCCCCACGACCATCAATGAGCCTTGGGCACCCACGATGCCATCACCAGTTCACTGACTGGCCTTTCTTGGACCACTTTTGGTTGGTTCTGACCACTGCACACCAGGAACATCCCACAAAACCTGCCATTTTGGAGATGCTCTGACCCAATCGTCTAGCCTTCACAACCTGGCCGCTGTCAGAGTCACTAAGACCCTTACACTTGCCCATTTTTCCTGCTTCCAACACATCAGCTTCAAGAACTGATTGTTCACTTGCATAATATATAATGGCGGCCTTCTACTGTAATGAGATAATCAATGTTACTCACGTCACCTGTTAGTGGTTTTAATTTCTGCATGTTAGACTTTAATATCTGTTGAAATTCCCTGCTCTTAATTGTATTTGATCATGTCTTAAAGATTAGAGTTTCATGTTTTCCCACTGACATTCCGTAATACAAACTACGCCCGTAAATGTTATATTTGAAACCAATGTGTGTATTTCATGTTCAAGTGTTTTATTTACATGAAATGTGCAAGCATGTAACATAAAAATCAAGTGTTAACTCAAAGTCTGATGTCAGCGAGCCCCAGCCTGAGATAATCAGGAGGGTAAAGTACGCCTCAAGAATTTGACTGCAAACTCCATATCTGATGGAACATCTTGACTGAAATCTGGGAAGCTCCCCCTACCCTTCCTTTGTCCCGATGATATTCTGGAACAGACCATCACGATCATGTTAAGTGTAGGAGCTATGGTGGAAGTGCCCCCCCGCCCCTCAAGCACACCGGGGATTCTAGAAAGAGGAGAGCTGTAAAAGCAACACCTACCATCTACTTCTACACATTCCACCATGTAAAGCATTCAAAATCTGGATCTTTTTGTTTCAGTCTCTGCATGATAGGTACCTGGTCGAGCAAATAGTCTGAAGAAATACGGAAGTTTGGTGGCGGTGTGGTCTTGTGAACTTTAAAGCGTTATTTCTTTGTAAGGGTAATTTTCTTTGCTTGTCCAGTGCAGGATCATGGGGGTCCAAAGCATTACCTGGAAGCCACAGTCACACAGTCCCTCAATGACACGAGGAGAACATACACACTCCACCCCCATGGAGGCTAGAGTCGCACCCCAGTCCCAGAAGTGTGATGTATCTGAACACACTGAACTGCCATGCCCCCCATATTATATTATATTATATTATATTATATTATATTATATTATATTAGCAGCCAAGCATGCACATAGTTTACTGAAACCACCCCCTCTCCCACCACTTCAGCTATTGAGTGGACTACAAACAGTTGAAGTGCGTGCTTTGTAAATTGAACGCTATGAAGTTCTCATAAATAATTCATGCAGTGTTCCAGTGTGCAATTTTTTTTTTTTTGCTCTGGCACAAACACAGCTCCATGTCTCAGCCCTCCCACGCAAAACCCCTGCAAACTGTGTCACCTTACGGCACAGTGGACTGACTGAAAAGCTTATATAGAGTCACATTTTTGCCATGAAAACGAAACATAAACGGACATAGTCACCTCCTTTAATTTACTTATCCATTCTGGAAGATAAACGTCCCATATCTGCGCCGTTTGGGATTTCTCTTTGAGATTTTCCTGTCGCAACTGCTACTGTGATGTAATGATGTCTAGCATTCTCTGTGTTTTTACGACGCAGTTATACTATGTATCATATGTCCTTTGTGCATTTCAATCATAAAGTATTGTGAAAATTTTTATACTCTACACACGAAGAGTGAATATAGTAAAAAGTACCTGCTAATTTACTGATTTTCATTTCATAAAGAAAACATTTTAATTGCAGAGACTGACTTCTGGAGTCTGTTCTGCATGCAAATTAATGATGTTGCACCAAGTTGTACACCTCTCATCGCTACAGCACCTCTGACCTATGAACTCTGATCTCTCTTACAACTGAAGTGTCTCAACTGACTGATCCAGAACTGAGCTCCAAACACACAAACACAACTTGCAAAAACAGATCCCACTGGAGCTGTCTGGCCTTTCTACTGGGAATGTCACTACTCACCAGTCCTGCTGAACTTTGTCAATGACCATCAGGATCTTGAACTTGTTTGGGGGTCCGGTGAGAGTCTGCTCCACCAATCCCGCTGAGGCAGCAGTCTGCTTGACTACGTTGGTGATGGAGCTGAAGAATCCTGTCCCAGCTGACTGAGCCAACTGGGGAGAGTGGGGTGGCTGGGGCTGATGGGCAGCCTGGACTGCCGGGGCAGGCTGGACAGATTGGGCAGGCTGGACAGATTGGGCAGGCTGAGGTCTTCGGTCTGGAGCAGGAGAGGTGACACGGGGAGCCGATGGACCTTGGGCTTGGGGCGGGGGCTGTGGAGGAGGGTCAGGTCTCTGAAGGTCTGTCATGTACCCATCAGGTAAGTTAGCGATGAAGCTGCTGTCTGACAAGCGTCGGCGCAAGTAGTTCATTGCTGAATCCAGTGAGAGAGACCAGAACTGGCAGGAGGATCGAACGGGTAGGCAGATGAGGGGCTGGTGAGGGGTGGAAACACCCGGACGCTCTCTGAGTGTCTGGATCCAACTCCAAAGGTCCAGTCAGTCAGCTGAAAGCCCCAAGCAGCACAGAGATGATGGTGCTCTCTCCCACAGTGATTCCTCTGAGATGCCCTCTAAAAGGCATCAGCAATCTCTGCTTGATCAGCCAATCTGCTACAGCCCTAGCAGCTAGAATGCCTGCCAGATCTTCTGTCGTTGTCTCTCTCTGCGCTCTCGTTCCTGCTCTCTCTCCCGTGAGCAGACTGCACCACTTGCTCACTCACGCTCTACCTTTTCCCTTCACTACCTCCCCCATGGCTCAGTTCTTCCTCGGTTTCTCCTCAACCCTGCTTCAGCAGAACATGCTTCTGTCACACTGCAGTGTGGGGGAGGGGCAGGGAGCTCTGATTAATGTCCGCAAGCTGATCAGACGGCTTTCTCACTGCCTCTCTCGCTTCCCGTGGTTTCCCCAGGCTTGTTTTCACATTGTGAGTGTCCTCCAAACTCCCCCACACTGTGAAGATGTAAGCACAGAGGGGGGGCGGGGGGTTCCTTCTTTTACTGAGCTGTATATAATATTACCCCGTAACCTTTTATGTGATGTGACTGCCGAACATAGTTTTTGTCTTATTCTCACGATATTTGACTATATTGCTTTTGATCATTTTTAAGTAGGACTGTTTTCACGGCGTGAACATCAAGGCTTTTTAAGAAGCAGGGGAAATACTCTATAAGCATCTCATTAAAAGGGGTGGGTGTTTATGGGGGCATTTTAACCAGCTTCATCCTGTTACATTTCCTGGGTCCTTCTGGATGAAGGCATTAGAGCAGGGTAAGAACTCTCATACTGGTAACCCTCATGTGACAGGCATTAGGCAAACCAATGATACTCCTCACCTCTGGATTTTAGTCCCTCCTTCCCCAGGGGAAACTTGTATATTAGCAATTAATGAATGACTCAGTAAATGATTGAATCTCGCAGTCCAGCTAGAAATCGTGCTGCCAACTGTGTAACTTTGTATGAGTAGAAAGCGCCTAATTTCCCTTTATGCATCTCCCAGAAGTCATCTAATAGTCATTGAAAGTCTTTCCATTTTTGTAACTCATTTTATGCAGTGATGTTTTGTTCAGAATCAACATTGTTTGCCACCCATTTATATATACTCTCTCTCTCTCTCTCTCTCTCTCTCACACACACACACACACACACATTGTGTGTGTATGTAAATTTACTCAAATGCAACACATATGTATGTGTGTATATGTGTGTGTGCGTGTGTACATTTACTGAAATGCAACACATATGTATGCATGTGTATATATGTGTGTGTGTGTGTGTATGTGTGTGTATGTGTGAATGTGTAAATTTACTCAAACACAAAACAAATGCATGTGTGTATGTATATGTATATGTGCGTCTGTGTGTGTGTGTGTGTGTGTAAATTTACACAATTATGGGTGCCAGGTCACTTGGTGTCTAGTGTTGTTGCCTCGCACTTCCAGGGGTGCAGAAGTGAAATGGCTGGAGCTCTGCTCAGTGTTTCTAGAAAAGTAGATTTGCATGAATCTGTTGGGGATTAAAGGAGTACAACTAGCCATGAGTGTCACCTACACCTAAATATTTAATTTCTCATGTTAGTGACAGAATATCTTGGGGAACTTGTTATGATAAAGCCCCAGGGGGAGAGACATGCAGAGGTGGAAGAGGTTGCTGTAGTAGGACAGTGGCTATACACAAGTGGGGAGCTCAGTCTCACTAGGACCATACAACTACCCATAAGATCACCTGGGCAGAACTTTGAAAGGCAGACCCAGCTAGATTAAAGTTTCTGATGCAGTCACTGTATGATGTCCTTCCAAGTCCATTCAACCTGCACTGCTGGAGTCTAGCCAATACCCTGGCATCCCCACTGTGCTGGCAAGAGGTTCCTTGGAGCACATCTTGAGCTGCTGCCCGAAAGCTTTTGGAGAGGGGAAGTATAGATGGTGCCATGACCAGTTGCTGAAGGTCGTAGTTTACACCATCTGCATCTGAATCCAACATAGTGAACATCAGCTCCAACATGGCGAAATTTCACCTTGTCAGGACGGGAGAAATACCTCAGGTGCAGGTCAGGACCTCAGTTAGGTTGCTGGCTTTAGCTTGTGACTGGTAGCTGAAGGGTTAGCAAAGGAAGCAGTTGAAGTTTGCAGAACACCAACACTCAGGCCAGATTTTGTCTTAAAGTCTGTTCTAAGCAAGTGCTCATGCCAAAACACCCTATGACCCTGGGTTCATCACTGATTATGTCTCCAAGTCACTCATCTGGTGATTCAAGAAAGCAACATCTAATTCAAAGCTTTCTCAGAAGAGGAGAGGGTACTATTATAACAATAGGCTGACCCAATTCATATCAATACCCTCGGTTTTGAAATGACATGCTCAACAAGCTGGTGTCCACATTGTGTACAGACACTCCTCTGCTTATGAACTTTCAGCTTACAAACTTTCAGACACACGAACGAAGAGGACTGCAAGTCCAGATTGTGTTCATTGGGCTCCTGTCACCTGTCTGCAACATCAATTTTTTTTTCTGCACGCCAAATTCACCTAGTACCAAATTCACCCACTTCTGGCTACTACTCCCGCCACACAGCAACATAGCGTGCATACTCCCAGCATCCTAGTTCTTAGTACTTGCATATACCCCTAAAATGATGTTGAATAACACCTTACGAACATTTCAAGTTACAAACGGCCATTCGGAACGTATCTCATGTGTAAGTAGAGGAGCATCTGTATTTATTTATCATGTTAACACTAGAAAGACTGATTGGGTCAATTGACCCAGTCAGTCTTTCTAGGTATATACTGCTGTAAAATACTAATTTCACCAGCAACTTCATTTGTG
>JABFEB020000104.1:26945284-26963771 GCA_019775895.2 Stomatorhinus ivindoensis | reverse complement strand
AGAACTTCAATGAGAAATAGCAGTGATTTTGTTTGATTTGGGTCAATTGACCCAGTCAGTCTTTCTAGTGTTAATTACAGGCACTGATGTGGATGTAAAAACCTTCAGTGGTAAACATGCCTTATGCCTTTTTTCTTAAGAGACATTTGTGTAAGGCAATGGATGAGAGAAGAAACTGTCTCCTGTGTACCAAAGGTCACGTGCTACATCATTGTCAATATTATAGTATCAGTGTGGCACTTATACCTTTATGTGATTAGAGACTTATCAACCTCACTCAGGAACAGTCAGATTGTGGTATACTTAATGACAACTGAATCAACAAGTCAATTCAGGTCAACAGACCTGGCCAACAGCTGACCGGCATACCTAGTTTTACTGGCATGGATGATTAAATTAAACATGAAAAATTCACCGCTCCAAAAAATGATATGATATTTTTTTTTACCCAAACACTGGGTTGAGCCTGTTGGGTAATTTTGCTGGGTTATTTTCAGTCCAAGTTCCCAGTCCTGACCTAGCATTTGGTTTACTGGTTTGATGCAGCCGCAGCGTTATATTTTTGACCCAGTACTTGGGTAACTGCACCCCTGTTGTTGTGGGAACCCATGTTCTCATACACCACATGAACCACATTCAAAAAGTTATTCATTGGAACCGTTGGAGGACAAGCACACTAACATCTCTCAAATGGCTGATGTGGCACACGTAGATGTAACAAGGTGAACTGGTTGCTTTTTATTCATTGTTTGTAATATTTTTCATAAAGTATTATTATTATTTTAGACTAATAATGCTAGTTTTAAGTGAACTATAATATTAGACTGTCTTTTATCCAATGTCAGTCAGCTAACGTTAGTTAATGTTAGGTAGCCAACTAATTAATGTCAATTGACCCAGTCAGTCTTTCTAGTGTTAAGTCCACCCTGACAAGTATACACTGAAGTGCAGCTGAGTTCACTGATTCACTACATATTCATGTTCTGAAACTTACTTCAGTCAACAGTAATTAATATTTACAACAACATTTAGTATTTGTCAAGAGATCATATTTAATAATTATTCATACCCATTAAAGAATACATATTTAATCATAATAGAAGGCAAAAATTTATATGCCATCATAGGGTTGTTGTTCCAACCCAACGCATCATGGTTATAAATTACATAATACAAGAGGCTGGATTATGTCATTTGTGTTCTGTCCAATGTTTATCCAATGCTAGGTTTTCAGTTAACCTAGGTTGGATTGCTTTTTGTCACACCAGGGAAACATGGAAGCAGGAAGAACAAGATAGGAGAGATCAAGGAATGCGGGTTTATTATAAATCTTCTCCCAATACAAGGCATGTAATGTCAATGACATACCGAAATACAGACTGAAATACACAAGACTAATTGGCAGTAGGCATAGAGTAGCTGGTAAATGTAGGGTTTTCACATGGGGTTAATGAGGGGGCATGGCACACAGGAGGATCATACGAGCCGGGTGTGACAGAACCCACCCCCCCCAAAAGGCATGCACACCAGGCACACCCAACGAGAACGAAGGAACAAGACTAAGGACACAGGAACTGGAAAACAAGAGCAAAAATGCCAACAGATACACACAACAGGCACAAAGGCAATAACCAAGACAAATAACTGACAATTGACAGGGAATGCGAGCAGGCACAGGGGCATCAAAACAAGAGACATGGGGAGAACACCAATGGGAGGAATGAAGGGGCCAGGAGTGAATGAAGGAGACACAGAGGGACGAGGAGCAGACATAGGAGGCCGGAAGGGAAGGGGGACAACCCCCTTCCGGAGGGAACCCCAGCAGGCAAGAGATAGATGCCAGAGGGGCAGCAGGCTACCTCAAGGGTGGAGCCGGATGGACCCTCAGCAACCATGAGGCCAGAGCAGGAGGGGACTTCATAGGGGGCGAGGAGGAAGACAGAGGGACAAGTGGAGGAGGTGAGGAGGAAGTTGTAGAGGGCACCTGGGGAAGCAAGGAGGAAATTGAAGGGGACACCAGCGAAGGTGACGGCACAGCCACATGACATGACATGACAGACGACGGCACAGCCACAGCCAACGAAGGCACAGCTGACTGACAAGCCATAGTGGGGGAAGCCGAAGACGACCAATGAGTCAAAACAGGGGAACCCACAGGCGACCGACGAGGCATCAGAGCCTGGACCAAAGGCAGCCGATGAGCAGGAGCCCGGGGAACCACAGGCGATAGCCGAGCAGGAGCCAGAGGTCCCAGGCTGCCCCTCGAGCCACAGCCAAGAGGGGCCCAGAGGGGTTCATCGAAGAAGTCATGGAAATTCCCAAGGGGTCCTATTTGAGCTCCTCCTCCATCTCCAATAAGGGTGGAGGAGCGATGGTCCAACAGTTGGGGACCTCCTTGGGGACAGGAGCCAGGGGCATGGAAGCAGAGTCTGGGGAATTAGGGATAGGGACTGGTATAGGTAGAGCAGGGACTTCAGGAGGTAGGGCAGGAGTCACAGGAACGGGGTCATGAGTCAAAGAAGCGGGGTCCTGAGTCACAGGAATAGTGGGGGGGCAGACCATTGTTCACCGGTACAGGAACTGAACGGAATGTCCGGCGCAGGAACCTCCAGGGGTGCAGACGGTGGCGGAGGCAGCACAGGGACCTCGGGCAGCGCTACAGGAACCACCGACACAGGAACCACAGGGTACACTGCAGGAACTGTCGGCAGAGGAACCACAGGGGGTGGTGCACAGACTGCTGGCATAGGAACCACGACGCTGGAGTCAGCGTCTGCACCTCAGCAGTAGGCATGGTCCCTTTAAGGACCTTTGGACTCACAGAATGGCATCCCAAATTGATCTGGCCTCTTTAGGTACGCCCCTGAGGGACAAGCTACCGGTCCTGGCAGCACAACCATGGGCCAACTCTCGGGGGTAGTGGCTGATCTGGGCAAAGTGGCAGGTGACTGCTGTGAAGAGGCAAGTGGTGACGCATGGAACAAACACCGCTGGGTCCAGGACCCATCCAGATGGAGAGCCCCCAGGAAGATCATCGGCACATCTTCTGTTCTCCGATCTTTCTGCTTCAATTTCGTCTTCTGGCTTCCTGCTTGCGGTGGAATCTGGGCAGCTTCTGGGGGCTCGGAAGATGAAATGGGAGGCAACTCGGCGGCACAAGTTACCTGCCGGGTTTCCAATTCCGCCACCCTCCGCAGCAGCTGTCGGAAATTGTCGCGCGCACCTCCACCGTGAGGTGCACGTCTTCTGTAAGGGACATCCCCTCTAAGATGTCCCAGTTCTGGCAGGCCAGAGCCGATGCCTTGGGATTGCATTGGACTTTGGGGTGGTAAAGCCAGTAGGTAACCTCGTCGACCAAACCGAGGTAGCAATCCTCAGTCAGGTCGGGTACCTGTTTTAGAAGTCATGTTATTCTGTCACACTGGGGAATCATGACAGCAGGAACATTGAGATGAGAGATCAAGGAATGAGGGTTTTTTAGGAATCTTCTCCTGATACAGGACATTGAACATGTAATGTCAAGGACATGATTCATGAAACAGACTTGAACAAGTTGATACAAGACTAACTGGCAGGAAATGTACAATAGCTGGTAAATGTAGGGATTCCACAAGGGGTTAATGAGAGGATCGTACGACGCTTTTAACCTAGCATTTTTTAGAATGCGCATTTTCAAAAAATAGGGAAAGTAAAATCTAACAAATCTATCGCTGTAGGGCTTTTGGGACATTAACATTTAAAATGTTATTTAATTAATAAATGTTTAGTAATTTAAAATGGCCCCTTTTCATATGGTGAAGCTTGGATTTGACAGAAAGTGGAGTCCCAGGCCTGACAGAATGTATGCAGACATGTGAACATGTGTAAGGCATAAAATCTGAAACCATGCTTACTGATATTCAATGTATTAACAGGTCTTTGGATTTGGAAGTTATTTTAAATGCTGTTTGGACTGCAAGATTTCTGAGTCCAATGAACAATGAGTCACCACTGCATAGAAAAAAGCATGGCACTCTAAAAATATATGGGCAAGTTTCCAGGAGGGCAGTATATATTTAAACAATAGAAATCTACTGCCTTCAGTGGTCTTTGGTAAAGAGATGTGGATAACTGTGCAAAAAAACGGACTTGGCAACCTCTAAATTATAGAGAAAAATATGTGATGTCAAGCTCAGACTACACTCTAAAAAATGCTGGACAATCATGTGTGGGCTAACTGGAAACCCTGCCCTGGCAAAATATTGGACGGAAAACACACTGGGTAATTTTGACCCAGCTTCTTAGGTTGTGCAATTTAACCATGATGCTGGGTTGTTACAGTTCACTAACTCCAGGTTACCATTGGTGCTCCATTGCTCATTTATGTCTTTTCTTATTACAAAATATGTATTCACATCATCTTTAAAGTCTGTTTCCCTAGGTCTGTCATTAACATTGCTGTGTTTGGAGTGTGTTCCCTGTAATAAACCCTGTTTGTTCATATCCACGGCTTCCTGCATCTGATAGCCTGCACTCATCGTGACAGAATGACAGACCTCCACAAAGATGCATCTCCGGAAACTGAGAGCGACTGTATCGGTTTATTACCGGAGGTCATTTAGTGGCAAAATGTGCCCGAGGTCCAGGAGAACCCCATGGCACTGAATCTGGCCAGCCAGAGCGTAACCCTGTTGCAGAGGATGTCTCCGCGAAAATCTCCGGCTTTTAGTAGAGAGGGTGACGGAGAGAAGTCTCCCACCGATGTTGCTCAGCAGCAAGCGATGCCCAGAGCCGCGGGTCCCCTCCGCTGTCACCTACAAGCTGGAGGAAAAAGAGGAGGCAAAAAGAGGAGAGACAGAAGGAGGAGCCAACAATCTTCCGCGAGGCCATCTCTCTCGCTGCTCCTCCCCCTGCTGGAGATCAGGAGGAGTTCCTCCCAATCCGGAACCTGGGGGTGTTCAACGTCGACATTGCCGCCACCGCATCCCATACGCAGGTACCTAAAGTCCACATCGGGGTCACCAATTCTCTTTCCGTGTGCTGATAATCAGTCTCGCGTGTCACTAATGTTATGGTGAAACAGCTAGATAATCTTTCAATCGAGTAAACAAATCAGTCAAAGCACAAGAAGAACTGAAACATTTAGCCAAGCACAGATCTAGGTATGGAAGGATGAATAGTGATGAGGGGGCAGGTGTGATGAGGCAGTCAGAATGCAGAAGGTCATAAGTAGGTCAGCGGCGAAGCTAGTAATCAGGAATTGCTTCAGAGGTTGTTGTATCCTTTATTCTGTGCCGTTTTCCCCCTTACACATAGGGATGTGAGCTCATGGCATTATTGCTTTTAAAGTGGTGGAGAGTGATGGCCTTCTTGAATCATTGAAGCTTTCCATCAAATTCTGTTGAAAATTGGTTCATTTCTCTAGGCTTCTGATGCTCACTAGAGTCACCTGCTGGTCAGAAGAGCTTAGAGCAGGACAGAAAGCAACACAGGATAATACACATCAGTAACACCAGTGTAATTACAGCTGTCATTGTAATGACAGTTCAATGTTTTTGTGCCATTTCCAATCCTAATTCCATTTAGTTTTTGTTAGTTCTGCTTAAATGGCCTTATTCCATTCAGTTTAATGATATTTCACATATGAGGTATAGACATAATAAGTATGTATGTGTGTAATACCACTCGGAGTTCAACAGTAACATTTATATTTCGTTTATAAATGTCTTGTTTTCTATTAAGGATATGGGCAAAGTATCTGATAATGATTTTACTACTAATATATCACTTAGTGGTAGTGAGTACAACGAAGCAGTTTGGGACTGGATAGATGTACCTGGAATGGACAAACGTAGAAAAATAAATGTCGGGAAAGTAAACAGATGAGATGTGTAAAAATCTAGATTTGTATCACAGCATGTGTCATTTTCCTTGCACTTATATTTCAGATGCTTTTAATCACAGCCCCTTCCTATTGGCTAATCAGATCCTGGTCGAGTGAGTGACAAGAGGAAGTACTGATCACTGTGCTAAAAGGGATCAGCATGTTACACCACAGCTACATTGAAATATGTCAGAATTACAATTAAGTTACATTTTTGGAGCCAGGACCATCACAGACTGTCATAGCTATTACGCAGTACAATGTGAATAAAATAAACAAAAATAAGCCAAAATTATTCTGTGAGTGATACTTGCCTTCTGCTTTCAACCTCAGCATGATATAACTCACAATACGCAAGGTTTCAGTTTGGTTTATGTGGGATTTGAAACTGATAATGAACCAATAGTAGGTCTCTATGGGGAATGAAGCCTTCTTTGTTGCCGATCATGTGATTCTCTGAGAATGATACAAGCCTTGAAGTGAAACTTCATCTGAAGCTGCCCTTTATACTCGATATGTACTTCAAAGCCTTGGCTTCAAGTCCAATTACCAGTTTTGAGACCCTCGCGATTTTATTTTCCTGCCTCTTCAATTCAATAAACCTGTTTTGTGTTCCCCTGACTCCTGCTCCTATGTTCTTAGTCCCGCACCTCACAACAAAATGTCAGGACCCCACAAGCCGCTTAGCCGCTCCTTCACAAAGCCTCCTCCTCTCCACATCTCGGCATGTTCACTTTCCGAACCTCCGCTTGATTCTCCAGTCCACAAGCCTTGGTGGTTAACCTGTAGCGACCTGGAGGAGCCCAAAGAGGAAGGGATGGATCCCGGAGAGGTTTTAGGCATACGGATCCCCACTCCAGCGTGGAAGCCATGTTGTGCTCCCTATGGTGGTGAAAAAGACACGTCCTCATTACTTCCCCTGGAGCCCCGAAGCTCTGAAATGGTCATGCCGGCTATCGATCTGCCTAATGGCTACCCATGGCTAGCCCTAGGTCTGCTTGCTGTCACCAAGCAGAGGAAGCGAAGAAATTGAACTCTTGTCACACCTGGCTCAGGAGAGGCCATTGCCACACCAAACACCATGCCTACCCTCAAGGCTTTCAGCGCAGGGAAGGCCGCAAGGCTGCTGTCTTTTTCTCCAGTTGTCCTGGTTTAGCTCTGATTGCCCCTGTTGTCTCGGTTCTGCCCCGTTCTGCCTCCCGGTGTCCCGGCTCAGCCCCTACAACCTTGCTGTCCCCGGATGTCCTGTCACACCCTGCCTTGGTTTCTCCTGAGGTCCAGTCGTCATGGTCCTGGCTCGTTTGCCATACATGCTAGCCCAGAGTATGATTAACCCTAAGAATGCCCAAGTAGAGGACTTGTAAGGGGTCCTTCTGGGCCTCGCTCTAGGACCCACTCCATGGGTCCCTACCTTGGCCCCACAATTCCTTTCTTGTTACTCATGCCCTGGTTCCTGCCCCCTGGCCCTCTCCCACCTATAGTTCCTCTTGGTTTATGCTCCCTATGGCCCTCTCTTGTGTGTCTGTCCGTGTCTCTGTGGGTCCTCCACTGGTCTGTTCTGGTGTGTGTCCTGCTTGTTGTCACTCCTGTTGTCCCTAGTTTTGCCCAGGTTTGTTCGGTTCCCATAGTTATGCCTAGTGCCCGACCTCATGTCCTGTGGTGTTCTCTTTTTAGTATTCCGTTCTGTCTTTTTCTGTCCACCGTGTGTCGTCATCCCCTGTCTAGCTTGGAGTGCCCTCTGTCTTCAGCCCTGTTGTTCAGTTACTGTGGTCCCCTCCTCTGTTAGTCCTTCGCTCTGGGTGTGGACTGTCACACCCTGCCTTCCCGCCCCTCCCCTTTTCTCCTTAGTGTGGCTCTAATGTGCCTCTTGTTTGTTCCCTCCTTAGTCCTTGTTATAAGTGCTTTCCAGTCCTGTGCTCCCCAGTCCTGACATTAACATTGTGGTTTCTGTTGTTTGCCCTAGTTTTGAGATCCCTTGCGATGTTGTTGTTTCTCCGCCTGTTTTGTCTCGATTTGTTTTGCCCTGACTCTTGCTCCCGTGTTCTTACTCCCGCACCTCATAACACCTTGATGTTTTTGATTAAATTCTTTATTATCTGGCCATTTCCTAGTGGTCTTGATCCTGAGTAAAAATTCATCCAACCACCTTCAATAACAACTTATTCAATTTTCAGTTGCAGCTTTTCTCTTATAAACAAATTTGAGACACTAACCCAACATTATGTCTATGTTTTGTAGGAAACCAGAAGATACTCATATGGAGTTTGAATATGTATGCCCTCAGGTGGTAACACTACCCATTTTCACTTTTCGATGACCATATTTTCCAGTAATTTCTGAATGCAAAAATTAAACTGTAATGGTACAAAATATTCATTCTTCTGTTCATCAGCAGCAAAGTTACAGAAGACCTGGCACAGGCAGAACTCCCTACGTTATATGGCAGTACATTACATTACCTATTTTGTTTCTCCAAAAGTAATTCAGAAGACTGAGGCCTGACTGAGCTCTTCAAAATACTGCATGTATTTGTAGTTTCTTGGCTTCTAGAGTTGAGTGTGGGGACAATGGATTAGCTTGCTCATTGAATAGGGCCACTGTTCTTGTTATTTGACTTGGATGTGCTGCAGATGGAGTGACACATAAAACAGGAACTCTGGTAAGTAAAAGCTCCGCCTTATGTAGCATAGAATGAAGGGAAGAAATTTGTACATAGCGGGTTTGGTAAGTCCTTTGTCCAAATAGATCACCCATCATTGAATAATAATTCCTTGTCCTAGGAGAAGCAAAGTGAGCTTCCATCCTGTATTATTACCCCCCCCCCCATGAGTCACTTTTGGTTTAGATGTCATACACTCAAGTAATTCAACATAATATATTGCAGGACTAGGGGCGGCACATAGGTGCAGTGCTTAGCACTGTTGCCCAACACCTCTGGACCCCGGGTTCAAGTCTTTGCCAGAGTTCCATATGTGTAGTGTTTGCATGTTCTCCCAATTAAAGAAAATGGATGGGTTATCCCTGCTGGGTGTAGATGTGGAAATCTGCAGCAAACATACCCAGGGTTTTACAGCTCCCCCCCTCATGGCCTCCTCTAACAAACACCGGTTAGTGTTGCTTCAATGCCGTTGCCTTGACGGTGTAGTTCCACTACTCGACTGTGGTCAGGCTGAGGAGGGCTTGGAGCGCTTCCCCTTCGAGTGCCAGGGTCAGGTGGACCGCCGTCTCCACATCGCTCCACCCATTGTACCGTGTTGCCTGACGGACTTGGGTGGAATGCTGCTCCAGGAGCTTGCTCACTGTAACAAGGGAGTTTCAGGGTGGTCATCTCCCCATTTTCCGCTGCTTCGACTCTACGTGACATGACTTGCTACAGGGTCGTGATTAGATGTTTCGTGACAGGCGGAGCGAATTAGACCCTTAGGGTCGCCCCGGGAAGGCACAATACTCAGTTCCCAGGGGGGTTCCCGTAGATTTGCTGCCGCTTCCTCTAAGGGCAACCTTTAAAACTGGACTTGTAGGAGCCTTTGAGTTAAGTCATTAATATAACTGAAAAATCTAATCCCCCACTCCGGACACAAGTGCAATCTGCTGTGGATATGCTTTAAGGAAAATACTGACCTCCTTTCAAAAAGCATTTTATTATAATATTTTATTATAGGATACTTTCAGATATAAAAATGCAGCAGGGGCAAACGCAGGAATAAGGCCAACAATTAACGTAACACGTACTCACACTCGGGATGGACAGTAATTAAAACGTGCAATCCTAAAACATTAAACACTTACAGTATGTACATTATGTACATTTAAATGTAACATACATGTTAATACACGGACACACACAGCACATTGCATTTACTTAATCCACGAGCCTGTGCGCGCCGTAATAATTAGTTATTACTAGATATTATAGTAGATGCGGCGGTGCCACAACATGAAATACCAATTCGACTTAATTTTATTTGTATGTGGAGCGCTTTATAAGCAAAACGAGCATTAGCTTTTTCTGAACGTGTTTGTTCGTGCTCCACTAGATGGTGG
The DNA here is from genome assembly GCA_019775895.2 of Stomatorhinus ivindoensis. NCBI lineage: Eukaryota > Metazoa > Chordata > Actinopteri > Osteoglossiformes > Mormyridae > Stomatorhinus > Stomatorhinus ivindoensis. Next base: position 26,953,864 of record JABFEB020000104.1, on the reverse strand, counting down.
TACGATATCATTTCCCTGTTCTTTGTTCGTGCAACTCGCCATTTAGTGGTAATTAAAATGCAACGAGAAATGTCCCCATAATACTAGTGTGACTATATTTTGGGTTTTTTTAAGAGTACACTGAGGGCAATACATAAAGGGAAGCGTTAAAACAACGCAAATTTGCACATAGAAAGTACTCCGACTGTAGAAAGCAAACGACAACATGAAATAAATCGAAATAACCGACATTTCAGGCCATTTAGAAATTCCGACTAGACGAATTTTAAGGTCCCAAAAAGAGGACGTATGGTCGCCCTGCTTAATACTACACACTAGTCGAACATTTGATCCAATTTGTACGTAATATGTCAGTAGCGGGGCTAGGCAACCCTGAAACTGGAGTGCCGGTGTCCTGCAGGTTTTCCATCCTATACCTGTCTCTCATTAACCACAGCAGATATCAGACAGATAGTAACTCATCAGGTAGGACAGAAAACCTGCTGGATATTGGCACTCTAAGATCAAGGTTGCCTATCCCCTTGGTCTATAATAGCTAGGGTGTTCAGCCATGCCTATGTAGATTGTCTCAATATTGTTATTTGTTATAATCACTTGTGTTAATTTTTATTGCACTTAGATGCCGTTACCCCAACGGGTGGAACTTAAATCGAATAGGGATGTAAATGGAGCTGCGGGCAATCGCCATACGCTGACATCAAACAACAATGTTTTGTTTTGTTCGACTATTTGATGGGATAGAACATGTACCTCATGTACATTCTGTAAATAAATAAAAAACGTACATAAAACAGTAATTTCGCATTCTTTGGTATCATTTGGATCATCTTTATTTTTAACTGTTGCTCGGAGGTGTTGCGCTGCTCCATGCGGCGCTGTTCCCGTCATACGGTTTGCAGTTAGGCTTTAGCCCCTCCTCTTTCCCCCACCTCTCCCCCGAGACCACCATCCCCTCATGCTCTCGTGGCGGCGCACCAAGTAGGTTGGGGCTTTTGTGTGTGTGTGCGCGCGTGTGTGTGCGCGCGCAGAAACAAATCCTTGTTATTTGAGGCTCTGCGAGGATTAAAGCGAGCATGCCCAGTCTAATGCAGTGAGCGCCAGCAAACCTACAAAGAGGAAACGGGCTGACAAAGGAGTCGGAGCCGAGGCAGTCGGGGTCGGTACGGGGCATTCACGTCGGGCTGTGGGGAGGACAACTGGCGGGCCCCTTTTGTTCCGAACCGCTGTTTAAAATTAAGCGTTTAACGCTAAAAGTTTGGAGAAACCCAAGACACTGTTTAGCCTACTGTTTAATAAGTAACTAAGGTCAAACTCGACCGGTTGTTTAAACACGGGGCCTTCTTTTACATAGCGGACTGGCTGGTTTTTAGCTTTTCAGCTTGTAAAGTGTAAATCTATTAATCTGGTAAACCGTGCCCTTCCTTTAACCTGCAAGAAGGCTGATCTTTTCTGCTCTAAAATTAAATGCTTCTTACGACCATGGATCTGTTGAACTACCAGTACATGGACAAAATGAACAACAACATTGGCTTACTTTGCTATGAAGGTAATTTATTTTTTCTATTAAACATGTTTCTTCGAAATATAATACATTTTGTAGAGATTGTTGTAATTTATTAGCAGTTTCTTCTGTCATATCGCTTGACCCTTCTGAGTGGGTTTCATCTATTTAGTCATGTAGCTGTAAGTACCAACATGTTTAACTTGGCATATTATGTAGTTAATTGTGTTATGTTTAATGCTGTAAATATTAATGAATGAACATATTTTAATACAGCGTCAAAAAGATTTACTTTTACTTCTGCAGCTAATCGTTTCTAAGATTTGCCAAGGGCATAATGTAGTAATAGTTATGTTGTTATAGTTGTGATGAGTTGTCCTTGACATTTCTTTTTTTAAGAGGATGTAGTGTCCTAAGGGATCCTGTTGCGTGGCCATTCGCTGTCAAATATCTGGTGTGAGCTTATTAGCGGACGTTGAATTTGGGGGGGGGGACGCATTGTACAGCCGCCAGATTGGTCCCTGAGGATGGGCCGCCATGCATGTGACGTACAGTACAAGGCGATCGATGCCTCTTGGTTACCTATTAACTTCACGCTTAATCTAACCGTTTACCGGTGATACTCATGACAAATTAGAGTGGAGGACCTTTGTGGATTATTTGGGTTGTTATACCCCGTGGTAATTACTGTTATACAAATAATAACACTTAGTTATTTTGTTATTCTTTTTGCAGAACAACTGTATCATTTAAAGCTTGCATATGTAAAAGTAAATGTTTAAATTCCTCACACTTAGTTATTACTGGTTAACAACATTCAAAACACCCGGAATGTTGAACAAGTAATGATGTTTTGCAGTTTTATTAGTATTATTGATTGTTTATTTGCTGCTCTGATGAAACGGTTACCCAAGATATGTTGTTAAATGAGTACAATCTGGAGTTAACATTTGGCAGAATGATAGCAAGGCATACACGTCTATTACCCTTTTGTTTTGATTTGTATTCTGTTAATGCTAGTTCTCCCCATGGGAATTAAAATGGCAGGCGAATGTGTGACGGGGTAACCCGTGGCTGTACTACTAACACTCCAAATGAACCAGCTTAGATTTCTTGTGCCTGCGAATGTTAATTTGGATGTAGCGTGTGCTCAAAGTAAGGGCAGCTACTAATCACTGGGTATATGATAAGGCAACTTTATTTCATGTGCTGCTGTTTGACAATCACTGGCAACTAGCAGTGATGCATCGAAGAAATCCTACACTAGCATGTGATGGCCCACGGAAAACAGACCTTCTGTTATGTCCTCTCTTCCATGGCACAGTGATTTCTGTTGTTTTGCTGACTGTGGTTAAAACTTATTAACCTTGGGGAAAATGAAGTGAACTGAAACTTAATTTGTAATCTAGACAGCATAGGCGAGCTGAAGCCTAAGTTGGGTTTGAAGCAGACTTTGTTTTGTGTGTGCACATATTCAGATAATGAAAGTTAACATTTGTGATTTATTGAAATCGAGTGAGGATTATTCCATGATGGTTTTCTCAGTTTTCCTTTTTGCCTGACAAGGTCATTGTAAAACAAGTGTAATACAATGACAGTAGAACTAGGATGATATATTGGGTCCTGTGGGGTGTATTATAAACTGAGTTTTACATACTCTGAGATAACCTCAACAGAGCGGGGTTAACTAATCCTGATTGCTGAAATCAGCTGCGATGGTGGTTGTCAGTTCACTTGGTTGACACTGGATTTTTTATGCTATGTCCGAATTCAGGGGCTGCACCCTTCCAAGGCTCCATTTGAATGCGAATATGACACAGCATTTGGACAAGGCTGTCCCATTTTGAAGGCTCCTTCAAATGCGGTATGTCTTCATTATGCCTTAGACCTTGTCCTTCGAAGGATGCAGCCCTTGAATTTGAATACAGCTGTAGTCAGAGTCCGTGTGCATCATTACAAACAAAGGATGAATACTAAGGCTCATCCTCTGACTAAATTGCAGGTATGGGCGACACCACTAGTTTTCTCTTTGATCTGACATCAAGTAATACCTCCTGCACTCCTTTTTGGTATTACTTGGTATTGCATCGGGGAAAAAAACGATGGTATCACTCATCCCTATTGCTTAGTCAAACAGCAGCTTTAATATACAGAGCTGCATTTTTGGTGAAAGGGTGGAACTTGAACCTGTTTTAATCTGAAAACCTGAACTTAAACATACTTGTAGCAGGTTAGGAGTGCAGTGTAATTCGCTGTGGCAAAATAACCCATTGAAAAGTGACCTTAAAGAAGTCAGTAAATTTAAGCCAGTCATCACACTTTGTAGTGCACCCCTCATCACAAAAGAGGATGGGGATTTCCCAGCTGTCTTTTTGATGAAGAGCTTGACCAGTGATTCAGTGAAGCTTGAGTGTTTAAGTTGTTGTATTGGCCCAATTCATCGTAATGGGACTGTGAGTCTACATGCTGTATATGATATCAACAGAGTCCCAGGCAGAGTGCAGAGCCGCTCATGTTTTTGGTCAAATCTGGAAATATATATTTGGAATTGTAGAATTTCATTTTGGCTGAAGCAGAAAAAAACAGAAATATAAATTAGAGTTAATTTATAGACTCTTTTGTAGATCCACTTGCAGTTGTTTCCAGAATCTCACTGAAACATGAGCATTGTTCAGCTATAATGCATATATAATTATGTGAATGTGTTTGTAACTGAATCAGAATTGTTGTTATCCCTAAGGAAATTGCCTTATAAAGGTTTTCTGATTATGATGTAAATACAAATTTTGACAGAAGTTTTAACTGAATTGTAAATCTATGTGAAGAATAAGGGAGAGATATGGTTGCTATAGTCATATCTGAGGTTCAGCTATAGTCATACCTGAGGTTCAGCTATAGTCATACCTGAGGTTCAGCTATAGTCATACCTGAGGTTCAGCTATATTCATACCTGAGGTTCAGCTATAGTCATATCTGACATCTCCACCAAACACCAAGGCTCTGCTTGGTTGCCAGCACATCCCCCTGAGTAGCTGCAGTTTTGTGGGCTCCCTGTTCTGTCATTGTGAATCTGAGATGCAGCTTGTGTTTCCGTGCCTTTTGTCGATCTGACAATTGGCAAGCATTTGATAAATGAGTCTGTCTGGTGTCCGACACGTCTGACTTGACGGGCATTTCCTGCAGTCTTAGCATGGTGTCCTGCTGTGTTGCCTCCTGCCCAACTGTTACCACTCTTTACCCAAATTAGTACAACAACCAGTCAGCTTGACTGATTACATCAGTGTCAAATCTTTTTGCAATAAGTAGTTGTCATTATCTAGGAGTCTACCAACAGAGTTTGTCAGATAAGTTGGTGGTGTTGCCGTGAGGTATGTCAACATAGCAGTGCCGACAAATCACGTGCAGTCACTCAGCATAGACTCCATGCAATGCAAAATATTTCCATATTCAGAAGGTGAATGACTTTTTATGACCAGTTCTTGCTCTCTTTACTCAGTTTTTGCTAGTTGTTGCTAAGTTGTTTCCCCTGACCAAGTAGAAATGTTTTAATGCAATTGATGGTTTGAACCCAGCAGACTATCGCGGTCCTCGCAATGTGACAACTGCATCTGCATGAAATGCCATGTCCATATTGACACTGCACAATTTTTGCATCCCGCTGCTTTGTGTGTGTGGCATTTGCATGTTGCATCCTTTGTGTGCGTAGCTTTTCAGCTGATTCACCAAATTTCCTTCTGCTGTACAAAAACATGCAACTTAAGTGCATTACAGTGGCTAAATTGACTATTTGTGACTGAGTGTGCACCCTGCAATGATTAGTTGATATTTATTATGTTATGTTTATATTAATATTATATTGTACTGTACTATATTATAAGTGATTGAGTATTTGGGCTTGCAACTTTGTAATGCACTGGTCCCTAAAGATGGGGTTGGAGTATTGCATTTGTCTTTAAATATATAGAATGTGCTATCTTTTATGTTCGTTTTTTATTTCATGTAAATGTCTCTTCTGCCGACCTCACTAAAGTGATTAATATTACAACCTAAAATGTTATGTCACTAGCCATCGTACTTTTCTATCTGTTCTTTTTCTATCTATTCTATCTGGCTGTTGTGGTACGAGCCAAACACGGTGTTCTTCACCTTTTAGAACAGGAGCAGTGGACTTGTTGTGGATGCCACTTAACCCGGGGTGATAATTGGCTTGCAGGTGAAGATCTGAGGGGTGAACTCAGGATGCAATCCATGTCTGCCTTCATCAGCAGCCACCGTACTGGGCCCCCTCCCCTCAGTTCTGGCAAGAGGAAGTACAGTGGAGACCAGCTAAATGACAACGCTGAGAGCAAGCATGTTTCCAAGATGAGCCGCCTGTTTGCAGCTCAGATGTAAGTGTGTCCTATAAAGGAAAAAACACCTCATTGTGACGACTTCCTGAAGGAGAGTCGCCCAAATGTGTGTAGCTTGGTTGTTTGAAGTCTTTCATACCATTCATCTGTGCCTCATTTACTAGAATTAGTACATTCTTGTCCAGAGTAGGCTTCAGTTCCCAGTACTGTTTGATTTGTCATCTCTTAATGGGTACATTCTCCTAATCAACCGTTTGTCGTATTTTTGAGACACGGAAGTGGGCGACTTGCCATTTCAAGCCAGGTGGATGCTGATTGGACAGATGCGGTCATGCATTTTTCAGTGGATCCCCTGCTGTTGGGTTAGGTGTTCTGATTTATTGCCTCCTTTAAATTTTTTACAGTGAAAATTCCCATTTCCTCTTTAATACAGCAGGATATGGTTACCAGGCAAGTGGTAAAGGAAGTCTTTAACTTCTTCAGCAGAAAAGGCTAAGAATCCCTTGGCAAGAGCTGGCATTTCCCTCAAATGGGTCAGGCTGCTTGGCTCACGTGTGCAATGTAACTGCTGCCGAAATATGAACATAGGATGGTGACTGTTGAAACTGAGAAGGCTCTGATGGTACTTGGAAGATAAAGTACCAAAAATATATTACTTCAAGTTGTTGGTTCTTCACTGGTGTAAATACCGGTCCTGGCACTGAAAGACATTTGTACTGAATTCGAAAAAATGGCTGTATATTACAGGGCTGGCCGATGTGCAATATTAGTACCAACATCACCTGTTGTACATGTGCAATTCTTACTTCACCCATTAGCTAAAGTTCAGACTTTTTAAATTCTGTATTCATACATTATAGCACAGGGAGCTTAAGTTTCATCAAACATTTTTACTCTATCATTTAAAACAAAAAGTTTTGCAGTTTTAATTCTTGTTCATTTTCAAAATTATCTAGTATATGTTTATAGAGCAACTTATACCTTACCTCTGCTTGCATGAGTGCTGCATGTGTTCTCTGAGACAATCGTAATTATTCTCATCCTTGCCGTTTAAATCACTCCTAGATGGGTTTTTGAGAAATGTAACTCCTTTTCTGTTTTATAAATACCTGAATATTTATCACAACAAAGTCACATTGCAATACTTAGCAATTTTCAAATACAGTGCTGTCCTAGTATATTACACAAAATACTTTGAAATACTTCATACGTCATACCGGTTCTACCAATTAGATCGCAGTTGAAGCTTGGGTCACTTAATTTGTCCACACAGCCATCATTATTTATTTAATTTATTTATTTAACCTAGTTTATCATTGTTTTCCGAGTTCACAACTGTCTTCGAAACGCTGCTTGTAATGCATTTCGGTGGCAGGCTATGTGCTTAGCTGTTCGACAAAGAGAGCATTTCAAGTCCCACCCTAAAATGCCGAAACACAAAAAAAATGTACCCCACTGGTGCTTTTGGTACTGGAACCTTTGGTACAGCTGATTTCTTTACCCTAATCGAATGGCTAATTGAGCGTTTCCTGTCTTTTGTCAGAAGTTGATATGCCTTTCCTGGATCAATCATATGTTTAGCACAGTCGTGTCTTGTTGTGTTTCCTTTTGCAGTTTGAGTGCAATAAACACTCAAATTTAAGAAAAATAAAATCATTACAGAGAATCGTGATCTCAATTCTAAGCAAAAGAATCGTGATTCACATTTTTTTTCAGAAGCCCTTCTGAGTACAGATAATGTTACCATGGTGACTCTTCTACACAGCAGCTTTTGTTTATAAAAAAAGAGTAAAATTCTTTACCTTTTTTTCCCCCTGAAGTAGTATGTGAAGAACAAGCAATTTTCTTGTGTAGGCAGATGTGTGTGTGTGTACTGTGTGTAGGCAGATGTGCGTATGTACTGTGTGTAGGCAGATGTGCGTGTGTACTGTGGATTTTGTTTGAAGATGTTGGCAATCACACATGGATGAATGTTTTAGCTGTCAGTTAAGCACAGCCTATAACATACGTGATGGTTACGGTCACTGCTACTTTTCATGGTAATTTTTTCACCATAGCCATTAAACAGACAAAAAATGTCAGGCCTGCTCAGATTGCTCTGAGTTTTAGAGAGAGGTCTCTTCACCCAGCTGTTTTTGGCTGTGTTTAGCGGACACCTGACCCTTCAGGGCCGTGTGGTTAGCTTGGCTTCGGTTCTGCGCCCCTCCCCTGTGGGGCTCCGACAGCTGGCGATGGGGGGGCTGCCTCCCACAACTGAGGCGCTCTTGCAACCGCTAATGTTGGAAAAAGATCTGAAAGCCAGGAGGAACTGAAGGGGATTGTGGTTTTTGTTTTGTAGTTTGGAAGTTCTCTGAAGAGGTGTGCACCTGGAAATTAATCATAGTATGCAGCCACTGAACTGGAGTAAGAGTGTAGCCAGAATTCTGTCCCCAGTTCCAGGAGTAATGACTGTCCCATCAAATTTAAGTTTTAGTGTCATACTTCTATAGCTCTATTGAACGATTTAATATGTCCACATTATATTTGACTTTGCTGGGTTTGACACCCTGTGACACACGAGACATCCTCGTGTGTGTGCGTGGGGGGGGGGGTTGTCTCTCCCCTCGGTTTTTCTCTGGCCAAGAACAAACCCTGTTCAGCACTGCTCTCGTCTGGCATTGAGGAACTTTTCCATCCCCTAGAGTCCCCCGTCACCCCCCCCCCCCCGCCTTTTTTTCCAGGAAGCTCACT
>JABFEB020000104.1:26930143-26945225 GCA_019775895.2 Stomatorhinus ivindoensis | reverse complement strand
GGCTCCAACTGGAGCCGGGAAATGTTTCCAGAAGGGCCTCAGGCCAAATGGAAGCAAAATTCAGGGTTTAAAAAATTTTTTTTGCAGCTCGGGTACCCGCCCTCTTAGTGGTGCACTGCTGCAGTTCCTTTATGTGTGCAGTGCCTGCGTGGGCTGCAAACGTGTAGCACGGTATGTCATGTTGTGAAATCGTAGGTTAACAAGAACAGATGTGGCAGACTGCTACTGTGTTTATTGTATTTTTGCATAAAAAAATTAAGTCAACCAAATGTAAAATGTCACAGCGTCTGTGTTGTTTGCTTATTCTTAGACTTTGAGATGAATTTGTAAATTGCTTGCACAGATCAAAACGTAAATGCCAGTGCTAATGCGTTTTTATTAGAGGGGCAGCCTTTATGAAAATGAAAGTGGGGGAAAAATCCATTTCATTCCAAGTGGTAGTAACATTTTATTTTTTCCTTACATCAATCTTAACTGGCACATGCACTAATTACTGGCCTCCCCCATGCCAACAGACAAGTGAAAGACATGTTACTAATACAAAATAGTAAAAGGATCTGTCTCTGAGAAATAAAATCTTGGGACCTGCCATACTACCAATAAAACCTAGCAACCATAAACAGATTTTGGTAATACTTAAGGCCGTGGTTTTAGTCATTCATAAACCCATTCATAATGCATTATAATGCAGTCATAAAGCATTATAATCATGGCTATAAGTATTTATCAAAAGGCATAACACATAGCATGCTCTATGAAGCTGTCATCTGTAATGCACTACAAGTACCTTTGTGATGCAGCACAAAGCATTATAATGCATTATGAAGGTATCTATAGTGCAACCACAGGCAATTGCAGCACAATAAGCGTAGACCGATTTTGATGCAGTGAACAAACATAAAGGGGGCAAAAAATGTGGCGAGCGGTCGAGTCATTTTAATAAAGATGATGACGATGTGTAGTACAAAGCATGGCGGCTGCTGACCAACCCCATGGCGTCGCATTATGTCAGCCAGTTGTCGAAAGTGGGTGGGATTAGCACTCGTACAATGTCGTATTGCTGAAATGACGTCGATTTCATTTAAAGTATGTGGGTACCTTCCTAGACAGGAGGCTGAACATTTATTCCATCAGCTGTTGTTATATTGATGGCATTTTAATTCTAGCCCTCGAAAATGACAACCCGAGATTTTTAGATGTACAATGTATTTTTTTGAGGGAAAAGCATAGGGGGTCAAATTGTAAATGGTTACAATAAAATTTCACCCTGTCACCCACCACTGCTATCAAGGATGTTTGCTCATCCTGAGTGGGAATTAATAATTGGAAAATGGTAAAAGCACGTCTATTGTTTGACCAGCCGTGTAAGTCAGAAAGCTTGGAATTCCCACCCGGAAGTTGCATTTGAACGGCTGATTGCTGGCTGGATGATTGAAGCTTGCACACCACCAACTTCTAGGATGATAGGAGTTGGTGATGTGCAAGCTTCAAGCTTCACAACAAGCTTAATAGCAAGCACACTGTTCCTGCAACAAGCAGTGCTTGTGAAGCGATGTGCATTGTGTGTGTGTGTGTGTGTGTATATATGTATGTATGTATGTATGTATGTATGTATGTATGTATGTATGTATATATATGTGTGTGTGTGTATATGTATATGTTTACCTTGCTTTGTGCGTAGCCTAAGCCTAATACTATTTCTGTCAGATAGCTGTCAGATATTGACACCGTATCATATCGCCCTATTGCATGCAGTAAAGGAGTTCAAACCAGTATGTAGTCTGTGGTCTCTTGCAGTGAAGAACACAGACCAAGCTATATTGTATACAGATGATTGTATACAATATGACATACATATTTTTATGCATTGATCTCAGTTGACATTTAACTTTTGAAAATATTTCAAGAATCCACATCACTATCTATCTGCAGCTTCCCAGCTTGGTGCTGTCATGATCTGACTGCTTACTTCTTTGCAAGCTGGCAAAACAAGGCATTTACAGTATTTTTATTGGTCTTATATGGGAAATAAATTGAATCAACCCTGGGTTGAAAGGTGAAAGCTGGTATAAATGATTGTGCATATTGTTAAATTAAAAGGTCTTATTTTTATTGGTTACAATAACGATTCCCCTTCAACATGTATCATCAATTAAATGAAAAGCTAATAGTAACTGAATGCTAGAAACTTGAGTAAATGTGTGATTTCCACTATAGACACGTTTCGTGTCGTGTGCATGTTCCCTTATAGCTCTTAATTCCTCCCATACGTCCTGCTGCTATTTATCTTTGTGGCTCAGACAAATGTAACGTTTAATATAGGCAGGGACAAGCTTTTACTTTTGGAGACCGAAAATGTAGTTGTGCTGATTTTCTATGTGGATGATAACTGGCAACTCTGCTGCATGCTTATTGCTTGACCTTGAACTTGTAGTCTGATTTAGGAACAAGTGAGAGAAATGTGCGTTCAATTTCGTTAGATATACGCTGCATCACACCCTGTAAAATAGTTGAGAATTTCACAGTTTTGCATAGTTTATGATTGGGTTCAATCTTTTATCTTACTGAGGTTCTAAATTGCAAATTTGTTAGAAAGCACAAATTACTAGTTCTTACTGTTGTACCTGCCTAATAAAGTGAGTTAGGATTCTGGTTCTGATTTCCCTTCTATCAGGTCGCTTGAAGTATCTGTACTTGTTAAAGCTTGCATCCTTGTACTGCTTGGCTTTTGTTTCTCCTTTGGGTAGACTTTTTGGGACATCACCTTCTGCCTCCCCATATGTACTCATCATGGTAATGTTCTGGCCCTTAATTTAAGGAGAAAATTTATATAAAATAAATTTGAAGCTAAGGTCTCCAGGTCTCAAACTAAAGTAAGTAATTTATGGCTTTGTATAATTTGTAGTGCGTGATTTGTTCTCGTTCTAAAAAGAGGGGATCACTCTATAACTATTACAAGCTGCTACAAATTGCAGATTGCACTTATGCAGGGCGGGGTGGGGTGGGCGGGAGACGCAGAAGGAAAAATCAAACGGTATGCCCCAAACCTGAGAATCTTCTGTGCGTGTTGAATGAGTCGGACCATTCAATGAATCTTGCAAGGCTGCTGAATAGACAAATGAGGGACCTTTACTGTGAAGGGTATTGTGATTCCGTCCAGATTTCTCCCCCCTCCAAATCAGGGCGCCTGCCAAAGAGAAGTGGCCGCAGACCATATTGTGAGAGGATGCAGGGCAGCCTTCATGCTTTTTTGGCACTGATGTTGGTACTAAAGTAATGTGTGGCTGGTTCCTTGCCTCCCCCAGCCTTTTTCTCTTCTAAAACAGATGGTGGCCTCCTTTTATCTGCAGTTGATTTATGCTTTTAGGGCAAGGCTTTCTTGTAACCCGGAGACCCACGTCAAAGATCCTACCTCTTCACAAAATTGGTAATTGCAGACAATAAACATGGCTGCTGCCCCCCTTCTTATCCTCCCCATTGCACATCCACAGCATAAAGGATCTCTAGCCTGAGCTCAGTGCTGCTTTCCCGTCTTTGCCCGAGTTATCATATTTAAGCATGTCTTTAGCAGGTCATTACTGGAGCTCCTCCAGGGAAAAGAGGCAGGATTTGGATGGGCAGGAAAAGTGGTGGTTTTCTGCGTCTGTTGCATTTTCACATGAAGGCCTGATGTTGCCGGTTGGAGGGTTTGGCAGCAGGTTTCTTAAATTTTGTTCCTGTGGGAATTTTTCAGGATGGTAAACTTGACCAATTGGGCACAAAAATGGCAATAAATGTTATGGCAGGGGAATGCAGGCTTGCTGCGGAACCAGACTGCAAAACAGCTGAAAGTACGTCCATGACCACTAGGTCTTTTTCTGCATTGTGTGATTCAGCTGTTCCTAGTCTGGCAATACTTGCTTTATGCAAACACTTTTCATTAGCGTGATAACTCAGTATTTTTATGGTATTTTATGGTTCTTTTTCAAATTTTGCAGACTCTTTGTATAAGTGAAGATCTGGAAGTGATGAAATTTTGAGACAATTCTTAGTGGCAGCAAAGGGAAGGGTAACTTCAGAAGTCACTTGACCTTTTGAACGTTATAACTCGAAAAATATTTGATCGATCTTATTGCCACTGTACAAAAACATCATATGGATGACAATCTGCACCTGGTTTCATTTTGAAACCAAAACATACCAAGATTGAAGCAATGCTAGGTGACAGCAAAGTAGGAAAAGGGAGGCTGCAGAAGACACTCGATCTTGAGCACAGTAACTCTAAAAGTATTTCATAGATCTATATCAAAGTTATGAAAAACATTGTATAGCTGGAGCCAATTTCATTTTGAGACAAAGCACACCAAAACTGAAGCAGTGTCACTTTGTGGTGGCATGTGAAAGGAGAGTCACGGACGTACAGCTGATGAAATTGAAAAGTCTTACGAAGTTGGGCTTTTACTACAGTTTTTTTGTATTTGTATTTCACAAGTGGGGAAAGTTTGTAGGGGGGCTAGAGATTATGGAGATTGGGAAGTATAGGAGAAGTAGCAATTAGATGGGAGGGCCTTCTGGGAAATATTTTTTTTGTAATCCTGACAGTATCTAGTTGAAATATTGAGCTGCATATTAAAAACATGAGACGTCATGAGTTTGAGTAGAGCTAATGCAGACCTGACAGGAAAGTGAGGTGAAGCTGCGTAATGGTGAGCATGCAAGCGGTTTTATTTGCTCTGCCTACATCTCTAAGCTACCTGATCTTGTTGTATCCTGCCACTTTGGAGGATAGGTCACTCTGGCCTGCTCTCTTTGACTGAGTGGTCCTGTATGTGGTGATGATGGCGATGATTATGATGATGATGATCATCATCAACATAATTTTAATCTATAACCATTTCCTCATTCGTTGACGTGATTAAATCTCATTCATTTGAATGGGGCACAGACCGTGCTAAATTTTAATAGTGCTGTACCTTTCCCAAAGCTCTCAGTACCATAGACTTCTAGCTGGTGCACTGAGCCATGTGTCCCTGTTCTTCGAGCACCATCCATAACATCGCAGCTCAAATGAAGTGCTTTCTTTGACAGTTCACTTTAATTTTGTGGATTTCTGTTTCATGAGGTATTGATTTTTTATGTCTTGGGAAGAAGGATCATTGTGTGAGTGATTTACAGGCTGATCACCCTTTACCCTCTGCACCCTGTGGTTAGAGAGATGATGATTTTACAGGGTATAGAAGTACTTTGCTGTGGCTTGAGGCTAATCTGCACCTGTGTTACAGAGATAAGACTATCAATGGACAGTACCGGCAAGACCGCCACGATCAGAGTGGGAGCCCCGGCGAGCGCGGATCCATCCCCACTGTACGCCTTCATGGCAGCCTCATCTACTCTCCAATGCCCATCCTGGCCATGGAGCAGCCGTTGGCGCTTACCAAAAACAGCGTGGATGCCACCGGCACCCTTTCCGTGTCTCCAGCTGCCAGCCCCGTGGAACGCCAGCAGGTAATGCAGCATTGAACACGTTACGTTGACACTGGGACTCCGTGGTAAAGAGGAATCTCACTTGTATCCCACTGTTGCAATCCGCCCCCTAAATAGAGGTCCCCCTGTATGCCTTTATGTTCAAGAATGTAGCTTGTGGTTTTTTTTCGACAAAACTTTGGTTGTACCCTAAGCATGATCCTGTTGAGTTGCAGTATTTTCCTTGAAAATGTGAGTGTCCCTGAGTAGTCCGCTTGGGTTTGTGTTTCAGAACCGCCCCTCTGTGATCACCTGTGCATCTGCCAACAATCGCAACTGCAACCTGTCTCACTGCCCCTTGTCCCACCGCGGCTGTGTCTCCAGCTACAGGAAGCCCGCTGGCTGTAAGCTGCAGAGCATGACCCCACTAACGCCAGGCCTCCCCATTTCCTGTTATTCAGTTGCACAAGACTTTTTGCTTGGCTTTTGGCACACGTTAGGGTGCTCTTAAAGCATACGTAGCTCCAGAGTATGCTTATAGAGTGGCTGTATCTGATTTAAGCCTCTGACAGTGGTGTAGTGCAGCAACTCAACATGTTATGGGCACAGTTGTATACCGGAAAAGATTACCAGCTTAAAATGCATCTAAAAAATGGCCAAGTACACCAACCCACCTGCTATTACTCGGAGGTCCTTCCACCACTTAAGGTGTTAAGGGTGTCTGACATCTGGGATACAAGCAGTCTGGCATGGTTCTCTGTAGGGTCATATGGCTTGGCAAAGGTCATGAGAAAAGCTCTTTCCTTTCTGTGAAAGAAAAGCATTTTTTCTAAACCAGAAACAAAGAGAGGATTAAGTATTTTAAGTGAAGGATTTAACTGCTTTTCCCCCAGTTATTTATGTCACCTGCGGATTATTAGCCTTCTGCTTTATGTAATATAGCAAGTTGGTTCTGCAGTATAGAAATAAGTGCTGCATTTCTGTTTTTCAGTTTTGTTTTCCTAGTCCTGAAAATAGTTCATTCTAATTACTTGTCTGGCAGCGGACACGCCCTGTGACCCCGTGATTGAAGAACACTTCCGCCGCAGCCTGGGGAGGAACTACAAGGAGCCTGAGCTGGTGAACTCGGTGTCCATCACAGGCTCTGTGGACGAGCACTTTGCCAAAGCGCTCGGTGAGGCCTGGCTGCAGATCAAGGCCAAGGGCAGCGTCTCTGGCCCTGCTGAGACACCTGACCATGGGTTTGATAATGCCCGAAACCACTCCCCTTCAATGGTTTCATGAGTAGGGTCTTACAACCCCCACATCTGTCTAAAACTCTGCATTGTTTTCCTGAGCTTAGAACAATGTAAATGTGTGTTCTTCTACATGCTGGGTAGGAAAACGGCCATTTCCCCCCTATAATTGTTAAATGTTACTATGAATCATACCTGCTTGGCATTTGTGGTTTGAGATGGCCTGGATTTTTGTTTTATTTTTTCCATTTGAAGGTTAGATTGGCTCTCTACCCATTTGCTGATGTTACCAAAGAAAAAATTCATCCTGGGATGCAGTCATGTACTGTTTGCCTTCTGGTCTGCCGTCCACTGTCCTTTACATCCTTCCGCCTGTTTTGTAACTTGAAAATGGCCAGATGAGATTTGCACTAAAATTTTGTGGGTTTAAGAGGTGCAGGTCAGCTTTGTAACAGTGTGTGGGAGTGTGTGTGTGTTTGTGTAGGTGTGCGCGTGTGTGTGTGTACACATTCTGGCGTTTTCCTCTGCGTGTCTCTTCCTTAAAGCTACAATGAGCAAATGGCCAATAACATGAAGGAGGTGTTGTGTCTTCTCCGTGCTGAGATGGCTGAGCTCTCCACTGAAGATTTTTTGTTTTTCGTAATGGGCATTTAACTTTTTTTTCTACTTTTATGTTGCGTTAGCACTTCAAGGTTCAAGATGAGGTTTTAAACCATAAAATTGTGCTTTACAAATGCATGTTTAAATAGCTGGTATCTATTAATGTCAAGATTTTATCAGTTCTTAAACTGTTAGCCTCCTATTTTGGATGTTTTGTTCTTTTGTACGCAACTCCTAGATATTCTCACTGCTGGTACAGTTGCACAGGAAAAATGTGTATATATTTTAACTCGATATTCATTGAGGTCACGTAGCATCAAACACTGTCCTTGGGCAGGCCTTATTATTACTGGCTAGTTTTACATATTGGTAATCTGGTACATGACGATCAAGGGTTATATCTCACTGAATACAGACTCTTCAGTTATGAGTGGTCAGAACATGGCAATTTATATTACACAGCCTTCATAGTATACTTTAGAAAATACTGTATATTTTACATTAACAGATGCAATCATATTGCGGTCAGACATCTGTTTTGTTTTGGCCTTTAACACAGAATGAATATATTGTAGACTTTACCCACATTAACTCTGACAGACGTGTTACACGTGCTTGATTTTATTTGTTTATATATACACCCATACGCATATAAAACTAATTGGTGGGATTTATATATTGGTCACAATGTTATGGTAAAGACATTTTAAAGCTGACGAGTGTCTTTTACCATTAATTACACTTTTTGCCTGTTACTTGTGCAAATGCATTGTACCCAGATTTCACACATTCCTGCAACATGGGGCCTAATTTGTGTCTTATTTTTCTGAAGTATGAATCTGTGCTTTCTGGAGACCAAGCTGACTAAAGTGCCGGCACAGCAGCGCAGGTGACCACTCCTCCTGGTAGCAGCCACTGCTCACACATTCCATCTGTCCATTTTAGCATTTTAACGTGTGGTGGTCAGGGGTCACTAAAGGTCATTCAGAAGGAGTTCTGCAATTGTGGTCTCAGCGATGCATCTCCTGAAGTGCCATTAGCTATTTGTTAGCTAGGGCTGATTGGTGAGTTCTGGGATCTGACTTGCTTCGAGGGGAAGGACCCTTTAGGTGGAGGCCATTGCATGTTCACTTAGCTAGTAATGGGTACAGACCACCTGATTGACATTGAAACACACAGACGCCTGCATAATGTAGGAGCATCATTCACAATATTCTTTTCTATATCGGCAACTACAAGACAGACATTACGCTGTGCGTAACGAATGTACAGAGAAATATGTACAAGGTATTTTTTTCGAACAATTGATTTAAAGATATGTAGCTATTTAAGTCATTTCTGTCCTTTTATTGTAATCATTATATGTAAAGAAATATATATATATATATATTTTGTTTTGTAGTATTAAGGCAAACACGCAGGAATGTAGTTATTCCATGGAAACACTGGTGTGGTTTAACAGCCAGCCTCTTCAGAGGACAGCGACATGCGTCTGCTGAGCTTTCCTGATGGTGTGTGCCTTTCGAGTTATACCAAGCACAAGTGTTCATTTGAACCAACCTGTCTGAGATGGGTGACTTCAAACCGATGCTGGTTTAGATGCTAAAATATTAACTTGTTTTTAAAGGTCACTAAGAGTCTAGCTTAACAACATATTTCTCCATGTCTAAAACACTCTGTAAACCTGTATTGTGCCTTTTTTTTGTTTTCATTTCTCCGAATGATGAGTTTTGGTGAGGCCAGCTTTTTTGTACTTAGAAGTAGCCTAAATGAATAAAGTGGTATTAAATGACTTTGTTGTAATTATTTTCTTCCTTGGGGCTGTGGGTTGTACTAATGGTTTTGGAGTATATCATATGCAGCCCTTGACACAGAAATTCACATTGGCTGCTCGACAGGATGCTTTCTTGGATTCTGTTTTTCATTATTGTGATGTCATTCTTTCTAAAGTTCTTAAATACTGGAAAACGTACACCATAGGACAACCAAAACATGAACACTCCATTACTTATTCAGTGGCAATGTGAGTAGATCTGGTACCAAATGGTGATGCACAATATCTCAACTTATTGATATTTGTTTAAAGATATTGGCACTTACTGTGTCAGGCTCATATTTTAAATCTATCGGTGATCAAAGTTAGAGGACTCAAATGATATATCTTACGGAAGGTATTTCTTTTCCTACATCTGTTTGTGGAACAATCTCTTAAGAAATTGCTTAAGGAAGAGCTTCTTAAGAGCTTCTGTAACAGGTGCCTGAACACCTGATTGGTTGATATTGATGGCTTTAGAATTGATTATTCCCTCACGCCATTTTATCTTAATTTATTCTATAAAACCCCTGCGTGCACCAATATGTGTGCATGGCATTGATAGTGAGACGATCAACAGCACAATAGCCGAAAGAAGAGATACAGTCTTAACATAAAAGAATGCCCTACGTGCTTCAGTATTGACTACTAAGGACTGTTCCAGGACTTATGGACTTGTAATGTTTTTATGAAAATATATTAGACAAATATGCAAATGAACCTGCTGTGTCGACTCAACCACAAGCACCAACGTTTTGATATCCTGTGACTTTGGCACATTTGGAGAGGTGTGCATTCCAAGGGTGTTGGAAATAGAGGGAGCGTGTCCACCCCCTCCTTCCCAATGAATAAATAAATACATAACCATTAGCATGTTCCTTGCGGTTCATTATGAGCCTGTACTTTACTGAAGCCAATTTGCTGCGCATTGAGTGCTAGGATAAAACCTAACAAAGACTAGCCATATCGGACAAAATCATTTTATCATACGGATCAGTTATTTTTTAGTCAAGGGATATTTGGTTATGAAATTACCCTTAATGACGTTAGTCTTATTTTAAATGAGCAATATGAAAAAGTCAACCATGGAGTCTTGAAGAAAAGCACATACAGTGTATTAACCAACAGGACAAAGACTTTCATATGTATGGATCTTAATCTATGCTATTGGTTTTAGTGCTGTTTCACGTTAAAACAATAACACCAAGTTGGTGGGAAAAAAACAATCTTCTATCTGCCAACTTGCTGCGTATGATCAGAGTTGTATGTCAGGGGTGTCCAACTCTATTCCTGGGGGGCCGGAGCCCTGGGTAGCTTAGTTCTTTCCCTGTGCCATCACAAATGATTCAGCTCAAGAGCTGTGTGGTAATTAGCACAAGGAGTTGAAACAGTTGTGTTAAATGAGGGTGAACCCGAAAATGTGCAGGGCTCCGGCCCCCCAGGACTGGATTTGAGCACACCTGTTTTAGGTGTTCAGGGTGAGAACTAGGTAGTCCTGAGATAAAAACGTACCATGATGTTAAATGATGATCTTACTGTCCCACATTGTTTGAACTGAATTTAACTTCATTGTTTGGGTTTTGTACAGATCTGTCAACCAGTAAGCTGAGGAGCACTTTATTCTGCATCTACCAGTCAGCAAAATCCAATAAACATCTCTTCGCATACACTTTTATTAATGCACTGTTCATTCCCCCCCCTGATGCTTAGGCATCAACTTTCCTATCTCCCCCTGGACCTTCCACATTTATACCTGGACTACACACAATTCTGCTTTATAAATCAGGACTTTATTTTGGGCTTCCTCTGTAGGCCCGATGATGGTGGGACCTCCCAAGGTTTCTTCCTACTGGGCAGTTTTTCCTTTTCACTCTTGCCTTTGCTTGGCTGGCTGGGGGCATTGGGCAGGGATAATGAAAAGCATCGTGAAAATGCACTACAGAAAAATTTGTGCTCAAGGTGAAATGTAAAAACCCCTGTGCAATCTGCATTTGCGGGCTTGCCCATAGCTTTGGTTTACACTGACTTGTTTTGTTTCTGTAGGATCTGAGGCACAAAGAGATGATAAAAGTTTGGTCTTTATATGGGACAATGATACACAGAATCTGGGTTGCCAGGACATGTAAGATTTTATGCTGCAAAAAATAAGGGTGCTTTGATGCACCACATGTTTCTGCATCTCCTGTGTGCGTCCCATAACGGCACAAAGGAAAGACGGGTGTGGGGGTGACTAGGCTGGGGGTAAGTGGGGAGGGGAGCAGAAATAACAGAACTGTATGAAAGCTGAAGAAGATCATCAACAGGAGCCTTTGAGGTGGACGTGGGAGCGTGTTATTGAAGAACACCTTTTAATTGCCCCCCTCTCCCAGTTAATAAACATCAAAGAGCAGGCGGGAGGGAAAAGAGTTTTAAATGGATCAGTCCGCTGGTAGAGACAAGGCCGCCCCTTGGATCCTATCCCGGCCGCAGCTTTTCCTGTGTGTGATCTTTTGTGCAGAGCAAGGAAGAAAGACAGGGAGTCTTATGTAACTCGAATGGGCTATGTATAGCCATGGGCTATGTATAGCCAAAAATACCTTATTTCCTTTCAAGGGTCCCTTTTTTAATGAATGTTTTAAATTGATCTCCACCTAAGCAGATTTTTTTCCAGAAGATAAAATTACTGAAAGATCAAGAAGTTGGAAGCAGACTTTGTGTGTATCCTGATGCAGCAGCACAATGTTATTGATCTTGTTTATCATGGGCAAATGGCCATGACCCTTCCTACAGAAGTGAGGGAGTAAAGCCTTTCTACTGATTCAAACGCTGACAGCCGAAGATGTTTTTCAAAGCCTTCTTTAATGAGACTGTGCTTCTACAACATCCACTGATAATACAACATGCAGCACTTTTTCAGTCCCAATCTGGATAAAGGCGGATCTCGTTTTCTCCAGCGAGCCCTGTAATTTGTGAAGTGCGTAACTGCAACACTTGCAATCAGAGCCGCGCAAACACAAAAGAGGATCTGCAAACAATTATTTCTCGTAGACTGGCAAAAATATACGCTGGAAAAACTTTTGCCTGCTCTCCCACAGTAAAAGGGCTGCCCACGCTGCGGTAGGACAATGTCCCACACTTTTTACTGCAGATGGGTGTGATGTTTAAATTCATCGAAGGCTCCTCAGAGTCAACGGATTCTTCTGGTTAAATCAGATGATGACAGTCTGCACAAATGTACACAAATACCATGTAAGGAGAAGGATGAGGGTTCACTGGGGACACGGACACACAAGCACACACAACCAACCACCCTCTATTATTCACTGAGTGGGTTCCAACTGTGAAGCATCTCAGGCAAAGAAATGATGTTCTTCTGCACAATTCTGGCGGATTTGAAAAGCCAATGGGAAAAAAGGAAAAATAAGCATGCTCCAGATGCTAAGGAAAGGGATGCCAAAGTGCCGTTTTATTGCTGTTCATTGATAGATTCAATGGAGATAAGGGTAATCACAAAAAAAAAAAAATTAAAATAGGGCAACACAGTTCTCAACTGTCTGGATACATAGTTTGTTCTCTTTGGGATTGGGCGAATTTTTAGTGTGGAAAAGATCCCTTTTCACAATTTAAATGCCAGTTTAATAATTAAATCATAGAAAGTCGTGATTTTGTCCCCCTCCATTTTTGATTAATTAAGAATAGCAGTAGGACTTCCTTCCACAAAAAGGTCGCTCCTCAGGTCTTCCATCACCACCCTTTATATAGGGCAGCATTCAGCATCCAGTCAGGTTAGTTAATGCCCTGTAAGCCTTTCCCATGAGCTGAACAAAGGCTGAACAAAAAAACACATCAGACTGAATTTTTCAAATAAAATTCAATGGTCACACTAAATCGTACAGTGACACTGGAGCCCTCCGAGCCGCTTGCTGCTATCAAGCTGTGTGGGGGAGAAATCTGCCAGGCACATCTGCACATCTGCACATCTGCAGCAACACACAGAACAACAAAAAAAGCAAGATGAGTTGGACATGACTGTGGTTTTAAATGATAATTATTAACACAGGTTTACTGTAAGTAAGTCTGATGGGTCATAAAACATTTTCAATTGAGAATCCTAACAATTTTTACGATAGATAGATAGATAGATAGATAGATAGATAGATCGATAGATAGATAGATAGATAGATAGATAGATAGATAGATGGATGGATGGATGGATGATAAACTGAAGTTATTGTAGCCAGCTTTAGCATACTGACCTAAAGAAATTCTTAACTATAAAGTAGAGAAGTCTGAAAACAACTGAAAAGAAATGCTTTACTTGCCATTTGCACAAGTAAAGGTATATTAGAATGTTAATTTTTAACGATCTCATCTTGCCCTCCTTTGAGACAAACACACATATATACAGAGAGTGGAGGGTGGGGCCATTAAGCAGGTGTCCCTGCAGCACTTTGGGGGTTAGGGGCTTTGCTCAAGGGGCCAACAGAGCTGCGGTTGTCCTGCTAGGGTTTCAACTATGACCTCACAAGCACAGAGACCTGATCCATGAGTCACACACCACTTGCCAATTTAGCACTGAAGGTAATATGAAAACAAAGAATATTCTGGGGATTAAAGATCTAATGTGTTGTGAAAATGTTATTGTTGGACCGGACTAGTTCACAATGGTTGTCGGCTGTACACTTCATTTATCACGCAGACCCCTCGAACCCTACTGTAACTCGCAAGCTGGGAATAGCAAGTATATTAATAAAAGCAGAAGCCGTCCCACTTTGATGACTTATAATACAGGAGTGTCCGCCCCCCCGGAATGCTAGTGCTCAAACACCACATACAGTACCACACTGCACATCCATGCACAAATTTGGATGGATGAAAAGTACAAAACAGCTTCCAAATGGCAGCACATTAATGTCCGTGTGCATGACTCCATTCTGCCCCCCCCCGAGTGCCATAAATAAGAGCGATGTTCTCGTAATTTAAAGCATGCACCCCTCGCGTTTTTTACAAGTTAATAATAATGTCACTGCCTTTTATCCTTATCGCTCCAGAAATTAATTTTCATAAACACCTTTTAAGAAATTCTCCAGTGATCTTACTCCAATAGTGTTTTTTT
The DNA here is from genome assembly GCA_019775895.2 of Stomatorhinus ivindoensis. Lineage (NCBI taxonomy): Eukaryota > Metazoa > Chordata > Actinopteri > Osteoglossiformes > Mormyridae > Stomatorhinus > Stomatorhinus ivindoensis. The sequence continues at coordinate 26,931,040 of JABFEB020000104.1, read as the reverse complement.
TTTAACTGTTGTAATGCCTGCTTGTGAAAATGTAACGTGTGTGAGTGAAATATACTTTCATGTACACGTCTGCACGCATGATTAATCGCACTGGCTACATACAGTACTGTACGGTTGATGGTCAGCTTTAATTTTTTTCCACCTGTAGCCAGGGATACTGGTCACCAATGAGCGCTGTCATATTAAGGTGAGTCACAGTGCTATGACTCTGTAGTTGGGCCTCCATAGAGGCTTGGACTTTATTTATGACATTTGTTTATTTGATCCAACGGCACATTATCCAACAGGCCACAACTTAATCATTTAAATGCAATGGTCTATTTAATGGGGTTGATGAATGGAAGCCAAATTATACATTGGGGGGTACATGAACCCTCCACCCCCATCCCCCAGTTCCCCTAATCCCCCCCATTTGTTTGGACTCTGCACATTATCCCAGTATTGTGCAGGTTTCTTCCTGTACTCTGGTTTCCACATACAGTCCAGAGGCAGACATTTAGGCTAATTGGCATCCTTCATAGGATGTGCCCCAGCCTCGTACCCTACACCTCCCAATCCTCGAACCTTACACCTCCCCATCCTGGTACCCCACGCCTCCCCATCCTCGTACCCCACGCCTCCACATCCTCATACCTTACACCTCCCCATCCTCGTACCTTACGCCTCCCCATCCTCGTACCCCACGCCTCCCCATCCTCGTACCCCACGCCTCCACATCCTCCTACCTTACACCTCCCCATCCTCGTACCTTACGCCTCCCCATCCTCGTACCCCACGCCTCCCCATCCTCGTACCTTACGCCTCCCCATCCTCGTACCTTACGCCTCCCGATCCTCGTACCCCACGCCTCCCCATCCTCGTACCTTACACCTCCCCATCCTCGTACCCCATGCCTCC
>JABFEB020000104.1:26915693-26930043 GCA_019775895.2 Stomatorhinus ivindoensis | reverse complement strand
ACCTTACGCCTCCTCATCCTCGTACCTTACGCCTCCCCATCCTCGTACCCCACGCCTCCCCATCCTCGTACCTTACGCCTCCCCATCCTTGTACCCCACGCCTCCCCACCCTCGTACCTTACGCCTCCCCATCCTCGTACCTTACACCTCCCCATCCTCGTACCCCACGCCTCCCCATCCTCGTACCTTACACCTTCCCCAGTCTTTGCTTGGAATTCGTGGCTGGAAGACGGATGAAGTTCTCTGAATCAATCCAGTCGTGAAACCTACATTTGTTTGCCGTGATAATGGTGCACCGTGACACTAGAAAGCCATTTTGTCAGTAGGCGTGCCTAACCATATGCTCCACTTAGTAGGACAAAAAACAGAACAGCACAGAGCCAAGACCTCCCTTTAATACTGGGTTGCTGTGCTGTAAACATTCAACGCAAATACTGCCTAGTAATACCTCTGATGATATGTTGTACCCAGAGAGCTCAGGTGTCATTGACATTTGGCTTGATGTTGATACTGTACTGTATGTATGTACTGTATTTTACAGGGTAAAATGAGGAATACAAGCATAACTACATTTTTAGGCCACACACACACACACACACACATTGGCCTTAATGATACTGTAGGTAGGTAGGCCAGTGATCCAGGTAATTAAAGAGTGAAATTCAGTAACATGACTAGGAGGGGACAACTAAGAAAAGGATGAATGGAGAGAGTTAAAGGATGAATGGAGAGTGTGTGGGAAGTCACCACCATAATGCTTCTTACTCCATCTTTTCAGCGGACATCTGTACTCCAAGCTTACTATCCGTGTTAGGCATTACATTTAGGCTATGGAACAAGCTTACAAAAGAAAAATGTCCTACCTTTTTATTTTCTTTGGATTATAGCTATACACAGGACAACAGTTGGAGTCAGTGGGAGAAAAGAATGTAAATTCAGATTATATCCAAAGGAAAACAGTATACTGAAGAGTGATACAAAAGGATGTGGTGGTTCCACACAGGAGAAAGCAGCAGCGTTGCAGTTGTAGGATTGCTAAGAGGGCTACATCTCTTGGGGAGTTAAGGCTGTGGTGTAAAGGCTTGTGTGAGTGGGGATATCCACTGGCCCCACCTAGCAGAGTTGCTGCAGTGATTGTTAACCGAACGGAGTAACACATACCGGTGAATTTTTATGACAAGAACAATACAGGTAGTATTCAATCCATGATTGTGGGGGGGGGGGGGTAGGCTGTACTGGGCTTGGCTGTTAGGTTACGGGGCGGTGCAAAAATGGGGCTCGTTAAAGAGCTGGTGAAACAGGCATGTATATGGTACATATTGGTATATGGTGGTATACGGTGGTATATGGTGTCCCATCAGGTGTTTCACTGAAATAATAAAAGAGATCTATGTAGAGCTGCATATGAAATAAATTAAATCATATATGCACACTGTAAATGGACATATATATGTCAAAAAATCAATCTCCCAACTAACATTATTTTTTAAAATAAAACTTACACCCGATGGGTGTAATTTTTGCCCATCCCTCCAGAAGAGCATTTCTGAGGTCAGGCATTGATGTTGGCTGTAAAGACCTGGCTTGCAATCTCCGTTCTAATTCATCCCAAAGGAGACTGACAGGGTTGAGGTCAGGGCGGGATCTGTGCAGGCCAGTCAAGTTCTTCCACACCAAACTCACTCAACCATGTCTCTATGGACTTTGATTTGTGCAAGTCATGCAGGAACAGAAAAAGGCTATCCTCAAACTGTCCTCAAACAGTCCTCAAACAGTCCTCAAACAGTCCTCAAACAGTTCCCACAAAGTTGGAAGCATTGCACAAAATGTCTTGGTTTGCATTAAGAGTTCCCTTCACTAGTAAACACAGTTCTAGTAATACTACTTATATGAGCATTGAAACATAAATCTGAATCAACCAGGACACCAAGATCTCTGACCACTGTTAGGCTGAGTAGGAAGACCACCGAGGTTGAAGTTGTCAAACTTATTTTAAGCAGCCTTGGGACCAACTAGCAGCACTTCTGTTTTTTCTTCAATTTAACACAAGGAAATGCTTTTGCAGTTTTGGCATTTGCTTGGCGATGTGAGGCTTGCATACAGCTGCTCAGCTATGGAAGCCCATTCCATGAAGCTCCCAGTGCACAGTTTCTGTGCTGGGATTAATGCCAGAGGAAGTTTGGAACTCTGCAGTTATTGAATCAACAGTGTGTTGGTGACTTTTACACACTCTGCACCCCAGCACTTATTGACCCCGCTCTGTTACTTGTCACTTTATGTGATCTGCCACTTCATGGCTGAGTTTCTGTTGTTCCTAAACACTTCCACTTTGCAATAATACCACAAAAAGTTGACCACATACAGCCCCTCCCTAACCACAATAACATATCAGCATCTTCTGAACTTGCTTCACCAATTCAGGGTTGCATGGAATCTCCTCAAACACATGAGACATGGCAGAGACTCAAACCGTAGTCCAAGAGGTATGAGGCATCTGTGCTATCCACTGTATCACTCCCACCAAAATAACAACAATATTTAATTAGCAAAAATAACTTCAAAACTAAATAAACACTTTAATAAATCCCCAATAAAACAGAAATTCTTTTAAAATTATTTTCGACCGACTTCACATAAAATTAAAGCTGACACAATAGCAACCCTCTGCACTATAAATGATACACATTTTACTCTGTGCTTGCTAACCTATAATCCCTGGGTTTGGTGTGGTGCTGACTTACATTCAGAATCAAGTGTGATAGTCATGCACAAAAAGAATTTTATCAATGAAATCTCAACATGTTTTTATCATTCTCAAAACTCCAGAACATATTTAGTAGAGCACTGATCTGTTGTGGACCTTACATGCAATACACTTCTTGTTCCTTTCACACATTGTATTCAGTGAACACATTTCAAAAACTTCTGAATTTCTTGTATACACTCAACTCAACTAATACCAAAACTATGGATTTTTACAAATTCTTGGATTTTTTTTAAGTCAGAACATGTTCTAAACCTATTTGATAGGTAAATGTTAAAGTGAACAGTAGTCCACATTGTATGTAAACAGAAAAATATGTCCTATATTTTTTATTGCTATTAAGAAGTTTTGCAAATAGACCAGTCACGCTTGATTCCCATATAAGCTGAAGACGTACCTGAGTGCTGAGGTTTTTTCTATGGCATGACCATATACATAAAAGGGGACCTTTTTGGTCTGATTTTGTTCATTGTGGACACAGAATGTTATTGAAGAGCAGAATGAGAGAGAACAAAAAATGGCTGGACAAGGGAGAGGAAGAGTTACACAAAGACATGGTAGAGGGAGTGCAAGAGCTGTGTAATGAAATGAAAACCCACCATCATATGCCATATCATAAACCATGGTCTATCACTGACAGAGGCTGGTGAAGTAATTCAGCCAAATCTGGGATGAGAAACAGTGGCATCCATTGCCAAGATCTTTTGACAAGCCAACAGGTAAAATATGTAAGAGTTTCTTCGAATATAATTAAGGGGGGAGGTAGGAGGTAACTTGGCAGCATGTTTGATTGCATAGGAGAATGTGGCATTCCACCATTCCCATGCCATCACAAACTGGTTTGCTACCCATCCAAGGATGGTGTCCCTTTTCCTTCACCCCACGAACCGTTCCTTTACCTGACTGCAGAGGTTTTTTTTTCAGCCTGGAGAAGTAAAGTATCTGATCGTCACCCACACAATCAAATGTCCCTCCTCAATGCAATGGATGATGGATGCCAAGAAATCCACTGACTGCTGCCAGGGGTGGACAAGGCACGACAAAAGATTGTTCTGGAGGTGCTGCTATTTCCATTTGCCAATTTAAAAAAACGGTTGTATGCCTTTTGCAAGTCCACAAAACACATGTAGACTATAGTTGGGAAAACTCCCAATGACCCGCCCATTATTTTGTAAGGATGAAGAGCTGTTCCAGAATTCCATAACTTCGACAGAACCTACATTGTGCCTCTTGGACCTGAGGTTCGACCAATGGACAGACTTTCTTCTCCACTACCTTAGCATATACCTTCCCAGGGAAGCTGAGAAATGTGATCCCCAGAAGGGGGGAATACATCCTCCAGTATGCTTCCTTACAGACTGGGATCGCCACCACACTGCGCATCTAAAGGCACCGTCCCCAACCTTCATGCAATGGTCAAAAGGCGCATAAACCAAAACAGCCCATCAACATCAAATGTTTTTAGGAACTCAGGGCGAATCTCATCCACCCTCGGAGCCTTACCACCAAATAATTTTTTGACTACCTCAGTAACCTCAGCTGTAGTGATGGGTGAGTCCTCCTTTGAAGGCGTGTCAGAGGATTCAGGAGGTCCTGCAAATATTCTTTCCTCCACCTGACTATATCTCCAAATGAGGTCACCAGCACTCCATTCCCACTGTAAACAGTATGGGTAACGCCCTGATCAATAAAATCTATAGCTTATATATAAAGTTTAAATATAAGCCAAGTATACTTTCTGAAGTATATTTCAAGTATAATTATGAAAAGTGAAATCCAAATATGCTTTTATCTCTATCTCTAGTAAATATATAAAAAGGACAGTCTTCTTTCAAATATACTTTCCCAAGTATATCTCTACCAAGTACAGTGGTACCTCAGAACTCAAATTTAATCCGTTCAAAACTCCAGATCGAATCCTAAAAAGTTCGAGTTCTGATAAAATTTTCCCCATAAGAGATAATGGAAAACCAATTAATTGGTTCCTGGCCCCAAAAAATTACACCTAAATATATATATTTTTAGCATTTAAACACAAAATGAACTGAATAAAACAAGAAGAGCATATACTGTACTAAACACATCTAAGCACATTTATCAAAACCGTAATTTGTAAAGTAAGAAAATAAATGTATCCAAAGTATGTGTCCTGCCCCGATCGTCCGCTCCTTCCGGGTGCCCCGCCCCCTCGTTAACGCTGTGTGGAATCCCCGTGTGATCAGCTGTTTCTGGTTGTTGACATGCATTAGTCCTCTGTATTTTGTCTGCGTTTCAGTTTGTTTCCCCAGTTCAGTCATTGTATTGTCAGTCTGCGTTTTGCCTGCCTTCCTGTAATTAAACCCCATATTCCCCGATACCCTGACGTCTGCGCCTTTGTCTCCGTTCCGTCCCCGCTGGGCACAACAATATTATTATTATTGAACATATTAATGGTTTATTATTAATATTAAAATAATGAATAATAAATCTTTATTTTTAATGTTTTTTATTCTATAATAATAATAATAATAATAATAATAATAATAACTGTTACTGTCTATCATTGTCTAAATGTATTTTTACTGTCTAAATATATGTATTCACCTGGTGTAAACATGCACAATGCTATCACAGTGAATGAAAGGCTGAGACTGAAGCGTTACCCTTTGTTTCTGCGCAGAGATGTGCTGCGTGACTCATTTCCCAGTGCGTGCAAGTTATCTTAGGTCGGCATTCATGGTTTGACTTCTGAGATTCAGATCAAGCTCTAGGTAATTTTTTTCCGAACTGGTTGGTTCAACTTTATTAACTCGAGTTCTAATGAGTTCAGGAACTGAGGTACCACTGTATATTAAAAACAAAATAAAAGTAATATTTTAAGATTTAAATGAGTATGCTAGCCATATACTTAAACATTTTTTGTAAGGGAGTTTTGAAAGTATGAAGGGGATTATCAGCGGTCTGGTCACACTATGATAGGAAGAAAAAACAAGAAAAAGGTAAACTGAAGATGGAAATTTGCTTTTTATTACTTTAAACTGTGCTTCTTTACAACTATAATTTAAACAACACTCTGGAGTATGTTTGAAATGCTTTGCACAATCTACTAGTGTTATTGCCTATTGTCTTAAAACTGGCTAATAATTCAGCAGAGGTCATTTATTATCATGTGAGAGAGAATGAGATTATATTATGGCAGAGGGTGTATTCTGTGTAATTTCTAGGCTGAGGGACGGCAGTGGGTGACAGAGCCACATTTACAGGGGCTTATCGAGAAGCCCTTTTGCCTCATGCTGTGTGAATGGAGCTGAGATGTTCTCCCAGTGCTGCCTGGTTCTGATAAACAATACAAACCAGCACTTTGCACATTTTTCCAGGGCCTGGAAGAAGAAAATCTGTCTTTGCCTATGTGAGTTGAGTAGACTGGTGGATTTCGCTAATGGCACACAGATTACACGGGGTTTCAAACCCATTATTTTACTACATGGCTACATGCCTGATAGGAGTGTCCTACTTAAACAGGGCAGGCACACATATCCAGCCAGATGGATCATAGATGAGACAAAGTCTGAAGGATCATATTACACACCTGAAGCATTATTTCACTCTGTACTACTAAAAGAAGCAGAAAATGATACCATTCTTCCACATCCTGCATTACATGCCAAGATGAATTACAAAAGGCCAGGATTACAGTAAACTTTATTTTATTTATTTTATGGGCAAGAAATCAGCCTGTTACTTCTCGGTCTTCTGAAATAGCTGTTGCAGTATATTGTAAAATAACCACACTAGAAAGTACCATTCATTAATGGAAGGGACTATTGCAGAACCAAAACGCAAAGCCAAACTGACTGTACTTATATTACTATTATTGTTAATCGTTGAGCACAGTCCTTGATTTCCACCTGTTACTGTGGATAGAGTACCAGAAAACCAAACTTGAATAAAAGTGTGTGTGTGTGTGTTTGTGTGTGTAGATTATGTCTATATTACATTGTGGGGACCAAATGTTTTTTATCTATGTTTATGTATGCTATTTTGTTGCATGTGTAATGGAAACAAAGTGTTCTATGGTTTATAATCATCTGCCCAGGTGTTACTGATGTAACAGTCAAAAACGGTTGATGGAAAGAATTATGGTCACACTATTGACTTATCAAAAGCATCAGAATAAAATCACTGACAGTACGCTTATGTACAGCAAAGTTCCACACAATAATTTCATTTAAAATTACTGAAACAAATTTCAGTGAATTTTAGAGAGCACACATATAATTTATGTTACTTTATATTGATTGTTTTTTTATTAACAAATGATGGTTTACTGTAGCAATGGGCTCCTGGATAATGGCTGGCAAAAGAAAATGGTGTTAAAGAAAAAGAAGGTGTTTGTTGATGTGTAAGAGCCTTGATTTGTAGTGTAAATGCTTGCAGAGATGGGAAAGGCAAGAAAATTCTTTGTGTCTGGTGTCAGTCCATCTGTGACCACACATTAGTATCAAATTTTCACACGCTGTCTGCCACAGGACAATAGACCTATTTTATGATCAGGGTGAGAAGCAAAACGATCTTTTATATATGCATAGACAATGAATAGGTTATCTAAAGACTGAAGTGAAAAATATTCCAGAATGCACTAATGAATCCATAAAATGTCTCTTGGAGGACACAATATGATCATCCAAGTGAATCGAGATTACACCTGCGTACGGCATACTCATCTTTGAGGGCTTAACTTAAAGGTTCCTGTTAACACTTCACAGTGTTGAGGAGAACCTTTGCCTCTCTTACGATCCTCCTCACTGTACGTGGGGGAAAAAATAAACTTGGTTCCTCTTACAGGCAGGTTTGTATCAGTTCCAGTTGATGTCCACTTTTTATTGTTGCTCCAACAGTAGAAATGGGCATTTTCGGGTGAGTAGCGATTTTTTTCATATACCCATTCCCTGACTTATGAAGGTTAGCACACATCTCCCTCATTTGGTCTGTGTTCTCTTACCTTTCCCATGTTGATGGATGACTAACAGAATTTGGCCTCTGCGTCACCTCATATTTGTATCCCAGTTAATCAGGAAGTCATGAATTACTGCTTGAAGGTTCCTATTCACTCCAGTCAACTCAAAGGGGAAACATGCTTCAGTTACTTTGTGTTCAGGTAAGTGTGTTTTTGTTACAAAAAAATATTATTTCTTGAAGAAGGATTTATTTTTCTTTGAATACATTTATTCCAATGAAAGGTTGGATTTTTCTCAATTTATCAGTGTGGGGTTGAAGCTACTTCACTGAAGTAGATTTTTTCTAACCCTTTTTACAAATCTTTACAAGGGATGTCTATAACTGTGGAGGGCTGTGTATGTCCCTTTCAATACAGCAAGCTTCTTAACAAACAGTCTATCATCAACAAACCATTCTGGGTCTGCAGCTCATCTGCTAAGCACCAGCTGGTGGTTATTGAGGCCTGAACACTGAGTGTGAGGGTCCTTAGGATGGTACCCTGAACCAGAATTAGTCTAGTGAAGCACCAAGCAGTGTATCTGGGTAGAACAAAAGCTAGAAAATAATACTGGCCAGTAAATAAGCAGTGAATACAGCTTTTGGAACCATAAATATGTTAATAAATATTCACGGTCAGGCTTTTTGTTTTGTGTTTTCAGCTGTGGTTCCAGTCTTTTCAATACTGGGTCGCGGCTGGGTGTGGTATCCGGGTCAGACACCGTTTTCCTCTGGCTGGTGTGACCCACACTCTCAGAACCCATTTTCTGTCCAGACCCAGGGGGGATTACCATATGTCCCACTTGCTCCTGTTGACCTTCATTTGGACTGTCTGCTGTACCCTTCCACTGAGCAAGAGACTGCAAAACAATCACTACTGATTTCTGTGCCTAAATATAGTATTTCACTGAAATTTAGCGCGCGGAACCTTGAATGCTATTGTTACCACCACTCCTTTACATTGAAACGTAATTGCGAAGCCTTCACAGTAATCCCCAATTCTCATGCAATCTTACTTTCACATGATTTTATGCATGGTCAAAATGCAAAACTCTCATCCCTTTCATCTATGAAAAAGACTTCAATTTGAAGGAAGGTTCAAGACCCTGATACTCAAAAAATCTAGTAATCAAAAAGCACATCTTTAAAATCTGAGTTAGCCATTATTCTACGCTGAACTTCTAAAACAATTCCTCCTGCCCTATGTTTGGTCTTCAGGATCTTTTGCCATAGCAAATGCAGATCTATGTCCTGATGTGGGAATTTCCCTTCCTCCAAGACCCCTCCCAGCTCGTGTTATCTGAGAGTCTTGATCAAGCTGTATGTTCTCCTCTAACTGTTGTCTAAAAACACGAGCTCGCCCACAGAAACATAATGAAAACCAGATGTGAAGAATAAGGAGGGGAGGGGAGCAAGAAAGATTCTGATGTGTTATTTATGAGGGTTTTGATTCAGCCTAGAATCCGTCCTTAAAGACAAAGAGCGTTTTAACATTTCAGGGGTTCCACCCAGAACCTCCCAAACCCATGGGAGAACCATCCAAAATCATCCAAAGCACCTTTGTGTAGCACTGCTAACTCCATCGATCAATGTAAGGCATCAACGGGGACACTGGAACCCTTTTCAACTTGCCCATGAAATATATGTGTTGGTGATTATAGTGTCCTGAATTAAACAATACAGACATGTAATGAAATGAAAACCCGCAGACCTAGAATTCCTTTATTGTTGTTTATAGCTTAAATTGATTGCTTGTTTTAAAGGTCCTTTATTTATGAGCACAACAACTTAAACAAAAAACAATAGAAAAATGTTCATCCCCATCTAAAGGTACTAATTCCTTACATGATTAATGGATCCACCCTCTGGTGGTACTTTCAATCAAGAGTTGTCTTAGGCTGTGTTCAGTCATGTCCCATGTCAACATCTTAAATACGACTCATCGTATTGATCTGGATCAGAACTTCATTTTATTTCACCTCTATGTTCACCCTACAGCCTCACTTTCTCCCAATCCATCCATTTTCTGCACAGCCCAGGTTTGTTGAACACTGGATTACTATTTTAATCCTGCTTATTTGGTAGAAAATTAAACGCAAACATGCATAGAACCGAAACACAAAGCAAATGAGAAGAAAGAGTCACCCAAGGAGGCAGTTTTTCAGGAGGCCGAGAGAAGGGGAACTCCGGAGCAGCCGGAAGGAGGAGCCTGTAGCTCCGCCCACATCTGCCACAGCCTGCTATCAGCATCAGCTCCCCCGCTGTCTGACAGGCATTTTCCAGATGCCAGAATATGGCCAATGAAGCTGCCATCCTCCACATATATACAGTGTGTCTCGGGAGCATGACTGGCCTGTTAAAGTGAAGCGGCGCAGTCAGCTTTAGCAGAACCAGACACGGTGCCGCAATGAGTGCTGACAGCTTGGGGCTGCTGAGAGCCTCTCCTTGCCTGACTGGGAATTTAGACCCACAAGAAGGATCCGTGACATTTGGGACACCATCCCTCTCCTGGCTTGTTCTCATTAAGTTTTGCCAGCTCTCACAGCTTCACCCCACAAAGCCTGTGCTCCACGTCATCCAGCAGAGCAAACATCTGGACTGAATTATTAGCTATTACTACATGAGCTTCATCATCTCCTTCCCATCACTAATCTTCTGCCACAGTGGTGAATGTCAGTCACAGAGATACGTCTCAACTTCCAAAAACCTTAAGAGGACATTTGCCTTCAAGAATCACAGTGCATCCCTTGGATTTATATCTGTCATAGCTTAAGAGGCTGCAGAGAACCTATATATGGAATAGGTGAAACACCATCTCAATATTAAATTGGATTTTTTTATGTAGAAGAAACAGAAATTCAGACACAAGGAATAAATTACTCTAATTTTCTCTTTACTTGGCATAATAATGAAAAAACTTGCCAAGAGCCACCCAACACTAGGGGATAAAGGGGAATAAAGTCCACAGAAAAGAGTTTTCATAACAGTAACTAAATGAAAATTGTGGCCTATTCTGTCACAGAAACACTGAATCCAGAGAGTTTTGCATAACTGCTATTGGAAAGGCGCCAGTTGCGCAATGCTGACACAAAGACCTACATCATAACCAACAGTGATTAAAACTGCAGCTTTCAATTGAATTTAGGGTTGGATGGCATATGTTTCATATTTCTCACCAATGCAGTATTTGTTTTTCTGTTACAAAGTGACAGTTATGTCACACTCAGACTTAGAGGCTGCGCTTCAGTGTCCTGTGGTCTTATTATTCAATGTCCAGTTTTCAAAAACCCATGGTTTTAAGATATTTGCTGTTTATGTCTTCTAGCCTGATTGGCATCACCTCTGGAGTAGTAAATTTAGTGGAAACTAGACGTTCTGAAAGCCTGTAAGCTAATTCAAAATAGAACGCTTAGTGGGAACACTCATGTGTGTACGATATATATTCAGCAATTATGCATAAGGTACATGAACTTGCCTTATATGTTAATATCTCAAAAAATCACTATATTAGTTACTGACATGTTTATAACCTCTGTGCAAACACTGAATAAAAATGTGCATCAGAACAATCTGAAATTCAAATTTAAAATACTTTACCAAAGGGTAGTATTATTTCATATAGACGAACATTTGATTTACTGAAATGTAACTTCACACTTGTTCTTTAGCAATTCGGTATTTATTTTGGACATAGCTATTCCTGGTTGCAGAAAAGTACCTCAATCAGTACTTCATTCTCTTCCCAGGATAAAATTGGAAATTGGAGGTTTCAATAACAAAACAAGTCTTTTAACGTCAACTTCAGTGCATGCAGTCCAAGCATCCCTTTGCCCATGTTCCTGCCCACTGTATTGTGCTTGAACCAACCAGTATGAAACAGAAAGAAGATCTCATCCAGTAATAGACAAGGGATTTTTTTTTATTGCCACATCGTGTTTGATCCAGTGGAGACAGAGAAGGGAGACCGCAGCCACACGGCTGGAGCAGGCAGCGCTTTCTTTGATTTCCAGTGAGATAACCACGCTGTGGCCTCTATATAGTCAGATGACGGGTTAATTACATGCATGTGGCTGCACTGTGATTTTAATTACATATTAACGAATCTTCAACATAAACACAAAATGGGTTTTAGATAAATTTTATAATATATAACGTACGCATATTCTTTGTATATTTATTTATTAGAATAACACGTATTGTATTAGTTTTATATGCATTTTTTTCTGTGAGAACATTTACATAAAACGGACAGACGTTTCCTACTGCTAAAGTTTATCTTATAAGCATGGATCTGTAAGCTGCCACTGATGCCTATGACCACAGTGCCCTCTAGGCTTGCTTGCTAACATCATTAGCAAGCGTTTTTGAAACGATACTCAGATAAGGTTTTGGAATTTTTTTTAATGAAATAATACAAATTTTCACCCATCAGTGCGTCTATGACTATTTTTGTCTCTACATAGATTTAATAGACCAGTTAATTTATTTTCTCAGTCTTAGCTTGTTTTAACACTCAGAATACAAAGGTAATGAAATGCATAACGTCACACAATTTTCCTTTTATTTTATAAGCCGAGCCACAAGAGGGAGCTGTAGCCTCACTATACAGACAGGTCATCATAGATAAATGTGCCTTTTGCGTCAACAACCGTTCTTTTCAACAATGACATCACATCAGATGTATAATTTACTCTTTATTTGGGGGGCTATAACATTTATCACATGCCTTCACACATACTGCAAATGAAGTTCGTTTCATGTTGTACTTCGTTGGAAATCTAGATGAAATCCCTGGTCTTTCAGTTAAACACAGTACAATCTTCAGTCTATACATAACATGACCTACATAAAATCTGTGTTATACCTTGAGGCAGTGATGTGAAATCAGAGATGTTAGCCATCATTGTCATGGCATGATAACAATTCAATTCAATTTCAATTCCAATTCAGTTTATTATTTTATTTTAAATAGAGCATTTCACAACACAGTTGCCCCATGGCACTTGACAAGAGTGTGTGGCAATTTATTATTAGTCAATTTATACTTAATGGTTCGTGATACAGGGAAAAGGATAAGATGGAAATGGTCCATGGCTTTAAGTTTTCTGCAAAACCATCTCAGTCGGCCTGAACATGCTCATCTAGGCATGAAATGGGAGCCAGATATAGAAAAAAATATGAAGCACTTTACTTCAAAGGAGAGGTGTGCATTTGTCATAGACTACTCCACAAGAGCTGAGCCTGTCTGTCTTCCAGCTCTCCGTGATCCAGCCCCTTTGCTCTCTGAATAAAATCAAGTTCACTGAAAAAACTGGTTTAAAAATAAAGTTTTTTTTTTTTTTTTTACAAGAACAGTATTTAAAATCGTCCTTAAAGAGGATTCTCTGAGGGTATTTTGAGTATTACTGAAGCGTCTCTCATGCATTCTGTACAGCCTACAAAAGCCAAGCAGCTGTAGGTCTCAATGGAAGCTGATAGCATCCATGGAGAATTACCTCCTAATAAGGCTTCTTCAAGGTCATGCTAAAATGCCCGACATCCTTCCTAATAATGGACCCCCCTCCCCACTTCTCACTGCCACCAGCCACCCCACAGACTTGTTCCACCAAGGTACAACATCATGAAGACCCAAGATTTGCCCATAGGTATCAGGCTCATAGATGCCAGGAGCCTTGAAGGACATTGCGGCATTCCCTTAAATCCGATCCGATGTGTGGCTCAAAACCAGCCCTAAAGAGCAATGCGTTGACTGGTATTTCATCTGCAATCAGAAGAAGGCCACTGGAAATGTGAACTTGGGGAAGGTTATAAAATGACTTGACTGCTTAGAGATTAGCCACATGCCTTTTGTGATGGAGTCTGCCACAGGGAAATGGAGGACGTCGCAGACATGAAGATTCCGGCCTTTGGAATGGAAGTGAAGAGCAGTCACACAGACAGCAGCCCAGGGCAGAACTCTGGGACAGAGTTGAATCACACTGGCCAGATCCGGTAACCTGGTTTGAGTTTCGGTCACAGCTGCCTGTAAATCTTTCACATTCATTTTTACAGAAACTCGACATGTGCAAAGAATCTTTTTATACTAGAAGCCCAACGACAGTATTATCGGAAGCAGAGTGAATGGAATTCTATGCACCCATGAGGAACTCAGGAAGAGGGGTAAGCAGTGGTTCCAGGGGCCAACTTGAAAAGCGACCCCCCCCACAGCCATGTTCACAGTGAGTCTGCTGTGTCATCCGGGCTGGTAGGTACTGCTGTCCAAGCCAACGTCAAGGTCATTCTGAATCTTCATGCACACGGGTGCATTCAAGAACACGGGCTCTGTCCCCTCACCATAGCATCAACCATGATGGCTGTCAATTCAGAAATCAGAAGAACACTGAACAATGTTTTATAATGGTGCCATTCTAATTAAGCACTGAATATATACAAATATACTTTAAAGATTTTTACATACAGTAGTATCTACATACTACAGTATATACATGTCAATAAAAAGGGGCTATTTTCTTATCACCTATGTATTTGTCACGATCGGGTAAAGCAGCGTGCCTGGATGCGTGCAGCGTCGGGCAGGCAAGAGGACTTGAGGCAGGATTATCCAAAATACGG
>JABFEB020000104.1:26851740-26865616 GCA_019775895.2 Stomatorhinus ivindoensis | reverse complement strand
TCCACAGTTTCTAGTTTTTGTCTTATACAATCAAAGTTAGCCTTCCTAACATTATATTTTTTTAATTTAGACTTTGCTCTTCGGAAATTAAACTTAACCTCAAATTTAACCATGTTATGATCGCTATTATCAAGTGGTTCTAAAACATAATCAAGAAGTTCACAACACATGGCACTGTAGCTAATCTCCCTGGACATGGATGGAAGAGAAAAATTGATAAAAGACTGCAATGAAGGATAGTCAGAATGGTGGATAAGCAGCCCCAATGAACTTCTAAACAAATTCAAGCTGTTCTGCAGACTCAGGATGCAACAGTGTCAGCTCGAAGTATCCGTCGACATCTGAGCGAAATGAAACGCTATGGCAGGAGACTCAGGAGGACCCCACTGCCGACACAGAAACATAAAAAAGCCAGACTGGAGTTTACGAAAATGTACCTGAGGAAGCCAAAATCCTTCTGGGAGAACGTCTTGTGAACAGATGAGACCAAGGTAGAGCTTTGTGGTAAAGCTCATCATTCTACTGTTTACAGAAAACGGAATGAGGCCTACAAAGAAAAGAACACGGTACCTACAGTCAAACATGGTGGAGGTTCTAAGATGTTTTAGGGATGTTTTGCTGCCTCTGGAACTGGGTGCCTTGCCTTGTGCAAGACATCATGAAATCTGAAGACTACCATGTTGGGGCACAATGTAGGGCCCAGTGTCAGAAAGCTGGGTCTGTGTCCGAGGTCATGGGTGTTCCAGCAGGACAATGACCCCAAATATACCTCTAAAGCACCCAGCAATGGTTGAAGATAAAGCGCTGGAGAGTTCTGAAGTGGTCAGCAATAAGTCTGGAAATAAATCCAGTTGAACACTTATGGAGAGATCTCAGAATTGCTGTTGGCAGAAGGCACCCTTCAAATCTGAGACCTTGAGCAGTTTTCAAAATAAGAGTGGTTGAAAATTCGAGTTGAGAGGTCTAACAAGCTTGTTGATGGTTACAGGAAGCGATTGGTTTCAGTTATTTTTACCAAAAGGCGTGCAACCAAATATTAAGTTGAGGGTACCAATAATTTTGTCCGGCCCAGTTTTTGAGTTTTGTGCAAAATTATGTCAAATTTGGCTTGTTTTCTTTGTTTTTTCTTTTGTTGTTCCAATGCACATAATAAAATAAGCTCATGCATGTATACCAAAACATTTATAATTGCAACAATTCTCTAGGAGAAATGGTGCATTTTCTGGAAAAATTCCAAGGGTTCCGAAAATTTCGACCATGACTGTACTTCAAACTTGATTAATTTCACAATGACAAGGAAACTTAACAAGAAGCAAAAAATATACAATAATTAACAATAAATGAGTAAGAGGCACTTCATCTTTGCTCCACTAGGGGGCTTGGTAACTACATAGAAACAAAAAGAAGGGTTTGATGACGTCTCTTAACACTGTAATCATGATCAAAGTTCTGGAACGGGAAAGTACTGCACTGGGGTCCATGTGGACCAATTTCCCTTGTAATGGGTGACTGTATTACTATTGAAGTATCCATGCTTAAATACCTATCTGTGACTTTCTGGCTTTAATTATCATTGGGATGTCTGTGAGGAAGCAAAGGCTAATCACCCAAAGGTGGGGCGACAGGGTACCACTACAAGCTGAAGAGGCCATCTCCACCAGGCAGCCTGTTTTACAGTTTATACACTTCATACAGACATTTCTAACCTTAAACACAATAATGTTGTCACAAAAGCATAATCCATTTAACTGTTACCTTTGCTGCGAGAATCCACCTGGCGATGCGAAGACTGTGAGCTCAAATAATGTTAAAATACTACAGTTGTTAAAGGGAAGTGCTTCATTTTAAAAAATCCTTTCGAGATTTTACAGCAACATTAATAATAATTCATTCACAGAGAGAATTGTTGCTTATTAGGTTATTACCACATGGTTACCATAGAAACTACAAATGTTAATAGGTTGCCTGAAAAATAAGCAGGAAAATATACTCTCAATGGAGCATGTATTACAGATTTTAGTATGTCTTTATACATTTCAGTATTAAATGTCTTCCAGTATGTCTTTATAAATTTGCAGGTTAGAGTAAGACGGTTATTTCTGAACTTACAACAGCAGCTTCTGAGTAGTCTGACTGTTTATTGGGTCAGGAAAAACAGTTGTACTTGGGTATATAATATAATTATGGCTATTTAAGAGTTTCAAAAGAACTGCACATACCTCCTGACCATGTTTTATAAAAACCTTTAAAAAACTGTGGAATTCTATGGTATTTCTGAAGTAAGACGAGTGAATGGTGACCAGTATTTGTCTCAGAGTTAAAAAGAATATAGTAACCTGTCTCAAAATGCAGAATAATTTTCTGCGGGGTGTTTTTTAGAAATCCTGCTTTGTCCAGCTGTGAGGAAATGGTAGGATCATTGTTAGCTTGTCTGATGAATATCACAAAGCATCCATATAATTTGCCATTGCTTCTTTTGTTTAGATTTTGCCAGTTCTGACTTTATTAATATCAGCAAAATGTGTTCAGTCTTTAATAATTATTATTTACACACGAGAAATGTATTTACAGAAACTGTGTAATATATAAATAGATCTTAATGTATTGTATTCCGTATCATTCAATTGTGAGAACTGTGAATATTTTAAGATGCATGGATGGGCATTAGAGGTAACTACTGATAGCTGCCAGTATTATTTGCGTATATCCTGACAGACAATAACAATGTTAAAGGTTTCATGCCATTTTGTCCTACTATCCATCCATTTTTCAGCAGTTTATCCAGTTGGTTGCCCTTAACCTTATTCTACGTAACGTAGGGTACAAGGCAGTGGACCGCCCTGGATGGGGAACCTGTACATCACGGGACACACGTGATACAAAATCATGCATTCTGGGTAATTTCAATGCGCTTCCTCAAGTCTTTGGACTGCAAGAGGAAATCGGAGCTGAATCGGAGCTGAGGATGAATGTGCAAACCTCACAAATAAACTCAGAACAGGATTCGAAACTCCCAAGGTTACAAAATTGGAGGTGTGCGGAAGTGGCGCAGCACATCAAGCCTGTGTGCTGCTCCATTTTAAGAGACCAGTAAACCATATTAATATCTTGAAATGGACACTATTTCCTGGTGGATTAAAATACATTGCAAATATTTGGAAATTGTTATAGATACCTTGATTCTTTAATGGTTTTAATTTGATTTACATCCTTTCATTTTATTTCGGTAAAATTGAGAATACTGTATTTGTATAGAATAGATTTACAACATAGTCAAATCGTTTAGAAACTCTTACATGTGAATATGCTGCCCCCTACTGTTTATTTGGACGTTTGACTTGCATTGAGCAGTCGGGTACACTTTTTTACACGGACGACTGTAATTAAAAATTGAGCAAAGAAAAGAAAACAACCAAATATTTTTAAGGAAAATTTGCCATCTGGAAACCAAGCACCCGTAGTCTACTGAAAATGCACTGTGTGGCCTTCTGCTGTTTTTTAAAGTTACTGGGTACTTTGGTCTTAAAACCAAACAAATTTTTACATTTTGTTAATAATTAGGTCTCACACACTGTAAAAGAATAGTTTGCTGCTGATAGAATTTTTCCTTTTATGTATATTCATATCTCAGGTGGTTCATATATATAAACGTGTGTGTGTGTGCGTGTGTGTGTGTGTGTATGGGTGGGTGTGACTGCGTGTGTCTGTGTGTGCGTGCGTGTGTCTGTGTGTGTATGTCTTGGGTTACACCAGCACAGTTCATTGACAGTTTAGTTTGGTTTTAGAGTGACATATACTTACTGTTAATATTTCTTTAATGAAAATAGTGTTGTGTCATTACGGTGATACAGCCTGATTAAGGGAGTGAAAAGTGTCATAACTGCATGAGGGGCAGGGAAAAGACTTTCAAAAAGCTTAGTCACAGCCAAAATGTGTGATATATTTTGGCTCAGCATAGCTATTAAAAGCACTGGCAGGGCTCTGCAATGCAGATCTAGCCATCGCTGTACTTCTGCCTTCAGTGTCTTTACAGATCTAGCTGTGCTTTTAGCTGCAGCTACAGTATCAGTGAGTAGAAGGATGTTTGCTATAATGGCTTTTGGTTTCTCACACTTTTATACCGGACCTGAACAGCCCAGTCCAGCTGGTCTGAGGGAGATGGCCTTTTCACAGTACTTGGCAGCACTTTACTCTATAGCACATTTTACCTTTTTTATAAGGTAAAAGATACACTTGATTGCCACTTTAAAAATAGTTTGTTTGATCAAAGGACTTGTTATGCCTGCAACAAATAGCTTTTTTACATTTTCTTGGAGAATGCCCTTTCCTTACATTCAAACCCCTGAATACCTCTTGAAACATGCAGCTATTTGACGTTTAGGAAACAATGACACAATGCTTCACATAAATTAAATCACGACTAATACGGTTATACAGTTTATGAACTTTATAAAACAACATGCTGTCCTTTCCAGTTATTGTGTTCAATTAACAGAAACATTTTATTATAATGAGTATTTTCATATACAGAGTATATTGCTGGCAGAGTGGCTGATGACTTGTTATGTACTGTAGGTACAGTAACTAATAAACCTGAAAAGTCCTAAATCACACATCCAGTTTATGACAAAATCTAATCCGTATGTTCTGAAACTGTCCACTCAAAATGACAATGTTTAGTTAACAAATGGGCAATAAGCTCATGTACATTTAGCACAAAGGAAGGCAGAGTAACAGGATCCATTAGTGGTTCAAGTACTTGGAGGAATCAGCAGAGTACCCTTTAGCAAAGTACTCCACCTGAATTCTACCAGTAGGAATCTCTGTAAAAATTATAAGTTGCTTTGGATAAAAGAAGAAAGTGCAAAGATTTAGCTGTGACAAATTCATTTTAAGACATCAAGTAATACCAATAAGGTGTGACTTGAGATACTGGTGGGTTAAGCATGCTTACTCTATACTCTTAGTGATAGGGATAGAGTAACAGAGTATTGTTAGGTGCTGTTCTGAGCACTTACCTCTTTGTTTTGGCCCATAATGCCGAGTGTCATACAGGCTGGCAAACAACAGTCCTATGCTGAAACTTTGCCCAAGCTAGAAAATAGTTTAAAAATTATAAAATTTCGTATAAATGATGAATTTAGTTGGAAGTCAAAGTTTATATGTTCACTGCACTTCAAACCGCAGGCGTTCCAGAAACACAACGGAAGGTTCACGGATAGCAATAGAAAAGCATGACTATTGCATAGCATTATATTAACTAAGACATAGGTTTTTATTTACAATTATAGTGAATATCTAAAAAAAAATCATAAAAACATGATGGATCAGAAGTCGTCACGGCTCAAATGTGCATGAGTACCAGATGCACTCTGAGCATTTAGTATTTTCTTCATCCCACGATATTCACGTTGCTTAGAGCAAAACACAGAACCGCTAAGAGGTAGATTCACAAGCAGTGATCAGCATTTTTAAGAAGCAATGAGCTGGAATCTTCAGAAAGCATGAAGCATAACTGAGAACTGCACTCTAAAATAAATAGGTGTCTAAAGGGGCCACTTCCCGAAACGTGGTCCTTCGCGGAAGTCTTCCTCCGCCCTCATGTTTCAAGACCACGGTGTGTGCAGCTCTCATTGAACATACACAGAAAGCTAAATCAACTCAACAACCATAGCACTAAGCTGGCACAGAAATGCTCAGGTGTCTGAAAAACTGCACACACCGAACAACGTAGGACAACCTAGTCCAAGTTCCTATATAGAGATGTTAATGTATCGCCTGATTGTGAATGTATTCTTAAAATTAATTCTTAAATCTATGGAAAATGTATTCAATAAAATGTGCAGCAGTATAGATTAGCTGCATTAATGGTGTTATCAGGGGAAGAAGTATTACCTTTATTGACACAAGCGTAAATTGTGCGCATTCATTTTACCCAAGAATGTTTGCTGTTTCCTGAGGAATACATCATGTAGTCGATACAATTTATTTGAAAGATTAGTTTTTCGTTTTGAAGTACAGGTAGTTTCCAGGTACCTAAAGTGACAGTAAATAATAAATTAAATAACATTAAATAAAAACATTGACACAAGATCGACAAAGAGAAGACAATGGTCATTTTTTCACCATCTCTGCCTTTAAAGGACAGGTGATGATATAATTCTTACATGCTTCCGTCGCTGTTACAACATGAAAAGGTTAGAACAAGTTTATTCCCTCCTGAAGCTTCTCTGATGTCCGGTAACAAGCAAATGCAAGTATTGGTTCAAAGTAAAAGCAAGGGTGAATTTGACCTGCCTATTTTGTGTAATTCTTCACTCTTTCTTACTGAGAGTATTATGAGCCAAGATAATGCTGATACCTTGGGGCTGGTGCGTATGTTTGCCTGTTTGGTCTTCAAGGCAAATCATCTGAACACCTTTTGAGCGCAAATACACAATAAAATAGATAACAGCCCTTGATCTCCATAGGGCTTCGCATGTGTATGTAGTGACTGCAGGAAGACAAGCTGGGATAAAACCCATACAGTTGCACATAAAAGTTTACACCACAAAGTTTCATTCATATCTGGAGAGTGCAGTTTTTTTCTCAAAAACATTCCATTGTGAATATCTCAGTAAAACTGAAACATAGAAATCTAAAACTAAAAATAAGAATTAAATAAAATACTCAACACAATGTAGCACACGATTTCAACACAATGTTTGATTTTCATACATATAAGCTAATAATTTCTTTTTTTTTCACGTTTTTCGTATATTAGGAATCCATTGTAGCTTTTGATAGTTACATATAATTTAATAAAAATAACTACCTTAAACAAGCATATTTATTTAGGAAACATTTCAATAAAATTACTCTTCAACATTCCTCAAAATCGATTCCCGATTTGAGGTTGATCTCAAATACATTTTACGCACGGAGTAAAAAATAAATAATAAAAATAAAAATAATTTTCAAACTAAAAGCGGAACAAAATAATCTTAAGTTGTGTATATGGAAAGCCACTCAGAATCATTACACTAAGATGTCACGGTAATTGTTATATCTCATTATATTTTGGCTTCCTTTATCTTCTAATAATATCTACATTAGCAGGCAAATTCAGTACACATTTTGAAATGAAACACCTACGCTCTGACGTTACAAAGGTATGCGACACCTTGAGCCATTCCAGCTGCATCTGCAGCACAGCATTGTACCCCTAAACACCTAAACCTGGGAGTCCTACAGCTCTGTAAACAAATGACATCCTTATCAGGACAAAGGATAAAGAAGTTAGAGCTGCTAAAGCAGAAACAAGGCAACATGCCGATAAACAATGAAGAATTCTTTATGGAAACTATAATTTTTAATTGTTTACGTCTCTTTTTTTCCGATGTATGCAAATCCGCTGATAAAGTTGTGCCCTGCAACCTTAGCACGCTTCTCAAAGTATTACTGAAATAAACTGCTGATCTAAGCCCATGCCGTACAAGACCCTCAAAAACGCACAGACAAATAAAGTCAGATAAGCTGCCTTAAAACGTGCAGTCCAGGGCATTTCCCACTGAAAGAGACCCAAATAATAATATCCTAACTAAAGTCTAACACAATTAAATAAAACGTGACAATGTACATTCATGCATGAGCAGTAAAGAGAGTTTTTCTCTTTAAATTTATAATCCATACAGTCAGTTTTATTCCAAGGGAAGGAGGTAACGGCCGGGCCATTTGGTTTCCGAATCACGTCACTGAAATTCAGCCGCCCCCCACCCCCCCTCTTCCCCGCCATCCACATGAAATATTCGCTGTGAAGGAGTGCTCCAGCCCAACCTTCAGACTTATCTGGCATTCATGTTGGCGTGTTCACACCTAGGTTGTGCAGTTTTAATTTTAGCACAGACTGTCAGGGCTAGAGGGAGGTCTCCAGGCTGTGAAGAGGGCTGCCTGGGCTGGAGGAGGCTAAAGAGTGACTGGTGTCGATGGTCAGGTAGATGCCGCTGTCCAGGGGGTTGATGTTCTTGGTAGGTGATGAGAGCTGGCTGGAGCTGTGCCTCAGGGTCAGGTCTTCCTCCCCAGTCGAGGTGTCAACCAGGGAGATGCTGGGCTGGGAGTCTGGCATCCTAAAGTCGGGGTGGGTCATGAAGCTGTGGATGGAGGTCCGTGACTCTGGCTTTTCTAGGCCGTCGTAGAGGGAGCTGCGGAACGCGTTTACCACACGTATCTGCGGGATACAAATGGTCTGTTGTCAGTAATGAGGGATAGCGGGGAAGGGATGTGAGGCTGTGAGGAAAGAGGATTCTGGGTAAACATGACACCAGAAACTGTCCGTAGTCATGAGGCATTAGTCCCACACAATATTTACTCGTTGTGCGAGTAGCATTTTGCTTGGGACAAATAAAAAAAAAAAAACATATATATATATATATATATAAAAAAGTAAATAAAACTGTAGATAAGCAACTTAAGACACCACAGGCATCACCGGTTTTGTAGGCCTAATAATAAGGTCGACCTTGGTGAATACCTAGAGACAAGCCGTGTTAGCGAGAATGCCAGAAGATGTCAAACCCATGCATGCTGAGAGAGTCCTGAGATATGTTTGTAAGCAGGAGGAAAATATTAGATTTCACATTCATTGGAGGCATTTGAACAGGAAAAAACATCGTTCACCAAGATTCTCAACAATGACAGAGTGGGAAATGGTATATTATAACCAAAGAGGTAAAGAAGTCAGGAGTTTGAAAGATGTCAAATATGCACATCTTTAAAACACAATGAATGCAGACCACAAGCTCAAAAGAAAGTCACAAATAACACATTGGATGAGTATTTTGAAGGGACTCTTCAATGAAAAATCACAATTTGATGTTTATTCATTTTGAACTAATAGGTTCTCATTACAGGAAACCAGACTATTTGGTCAATACATTTGTACTTTTAATAACTGAAAAATTGAGATGTATAGCCATTTTTAATATTTCAAATTCAAATAGTTTTTAATTTATTTGTCACATCACTTGACTCTGGCTAGAGTGCAGGTGAATGAAACACTTGTGGCACAATTGGTATTTCATTAATGCACTTGAAGTATCTGTTAAAAAATTAAACATTTACGTAAAATGAGCATTGCCATTTTATAATGACCTGTAAATCACCACGCTATACCTAAAGCAGGCTGATGTATAGTCACTGCTTTAGATGCAGAATAAGACACGCCATCATTTTTACAACTGGAATACTGCATATCAAACGGTCATTTTTCATTTGATTGCCCTTGGTAGACAATACGCCACTTCACTGATGAACACGAAAACACAGACAGCAGGAAGACAAAGCCTGGATATGTCGTTCTCCCAGCAGTGCCCCCCCTCATGAGCGTGTGATGCTGGGAACACTCAAGCTTCATCTGTTCTGATGGCTTCTTGCATTTTCCTATTATAGGTCAAAATGTGAGTAAAGCTAGGAGTTTTGCAAAGAAGAACTGTAATATAAACTATAATGTAATTTCTCAAAATACATAAAATTGAAGTAATAAGAACTAAGACACTGTAATGTAGCATAGGTTCAATACCTAAAATACTGTATTTTATTTGCCTTTTAATGCGACCCGCTATATATTATGAAACATATTATGTTACTGTTTGAGGGCATGAAAGGTACTTTTTGTGCTATTTTAGATACAAAGGAGGTGAGTTGTTCCAGATGGAACTTAATGAAATCTGAAAAATCTGGAGTTCTGATTTATGACAATGTTGAATTGCGGAAGAGACCAGCATTCACGATAAATCACAAAGATACTGCCAAAACAAAGGACTCATGGCCTCTAATTCAACAACACAGATGGCAGAGTGGACAGGACTGTAACACTGGAATTACAGGATTCCTACTCTCAACCTTGATTTTCTTTCTCCTAGATGATCCTAGTATTTACCCTCAGTACTTTATCACCTGCCCTATATAGCTGCTCAGCACAGCCGGTGTATGATGAGTGAAGTCTAATTGCAGTCTGATCGAGGGTTTCATAATGTCGGCATCTACTTGAATGTTTACCCAGCCGGGTGAGGGTGTTGCTGGGAGATGGAGAAAGAATGGAAGGACTCACAAGCTGAGATTCGGGCTTCAGCCGAGACCCTTAGTGCAGAGCTCTTCAGCACTCTGGGGGAAAAGACATTTAACACTCAGACAGACCACCCGTCCTCCGGAACAGGAAGGAACTGAGTGCAAAACAGACAAGTGGAACCACGGACACCCATGTCATTAAATACTATAGTTTTACTTAGAAATGCCACCCAGCTCAAGATCTTCAATTTTGTATTTGTTACTAATTTATTAGTCCTGCAACCCTGATCAGGTAGTTACCAAGTAGGTACTAGATGGATGCATGGAAATGAATTATTATGACTAAAAGATTAGACTGAGTGATTTATGTATCCCTGACTCTGGGTAACTAGAGAACTTGAAGGACATTAGACACAGCCTGATGTGGAGTTTCCACTCTAGGGTAAAAGTCTGAAGCGTCATGGGCTGGGGGCATCTCTGGGTTACACACCGAGAGTCCTGACTCACGGCTAGGAGGGGTGACGATGGGGCTGGCGGGGGAGGAAACGGCATTGGACAAGGACACATGACTGGGGCTAGACACATGGATTACATCCTGGTTCTGGCTGGTTGTGGAGGACTGCCGACTTAGGACCCCCTGAATGGAGGTGCTGCTCTTGAAGGAGTTCATGACCTCGATCTGCAATGGAGGACAAAGTGAGACAGATGGCTTAGGTGGGACAATGACAGCAGACTTCTCCCTTGTTGTGGCATCACAAGTTCTCAAAAATGATTCCGTATATTGGGAAAAGTCTAATCGATTACTGCAAAATGTTTATGAAGTTTTGAGAACTTAGAAACTCGAGCTTGGAGAAGTTTCGTTGTACAGTATTCTACTTTAGTGTTTGAGAAAACAAACTTCAGCGGAATGTTACTCCATGGAAATCCTGTGGTCCTTCCGCCATCTGCTGCTGAGAATGATGGTGAGATTGATGAAATAGTTTAGTCAGAGGTTCTCTGTATTGCCGTGGATGCTTTTCCCCACTGGACAGTCTAACATAGTTGATAGCATAATTGAGGCAGGATGCGAAGGATGCAGGATGCAAACTAGGTTGTGTGACAATGTCTAACATTTAAACACAACATGACACAATTTTCCATTTCTTATCATGTCACAATCCAGGCCAAGATTAACAGAAATGGAGTTTTCTGTAAATAAAAACACATATTTACTGCAAAACATAACAACCACAAGACTAACATTCATCTAAACAAGTTTGAGTAATTATGATAATACAAAAACCACATTAACAAAGGTTATGGAAATTCTGTTACCTGAGTCTGAATCCGGTTCAGACCACGGAACCAAAGGATCTGCCCTCTGCGTAACTCTCTCTCAGCATGATCTATCTCCTCATTGTCCTCATTCATGTCCTCCTCCGGAAGCTCGTCCTTGTACGTAAGACGGCCAGCCCGCTTTAGAAACTTAAGCCAGTTTGTGGGAACTGTCGCTATTATCTTATGCAAGAATACAAATTAAAAAAAGAAAAAAGCAAAAAAAATGTGAATTTTGTAAATTTGTTTACATAGTTAGTTGTATACTACTGACAAATATGTCAGTGTTTGTAGAAGAGCAATTCAGGAGCTCATGGGTTTTTTACTTACCCTAAACTGTTCTAAGGACTGAATGGAAAATGATTGAATGAAAAATGATTCAGAGAGATAACCAATCAGATTGTACAGGAGGTGTGTTCAAGCAACTAGAGGAGACGGAATCAAGACATCTGACCTGACTGGTTGGTCCCACCTCCTCTAGTCACTTGGGCCCACCTCCTCTACAATCTGATTGGTTATCTCTCTGAACCAATTTTTTTTTTGTTCTGTCATCAGAACATTTTTGTATAAGTAAAACGCCCATGAGCCCATCCAGAAGTGGCCTCAAAGTCTGTTATTACAAGATGGTGGTTGTTTACTTCATTTGGTTTATCTTTGGTTCTACTAATGGAAAAGAACAATAAATGGTAAACAATTAACCATGTTGAGGTCAAAATACATCTGTGTTTAAATAAGAAAAATGAATAAATGAAAACCTACCTGTCCCCAGACAAGCTCACCCATGCCCAGGAAAATACACCACATCCACTTGTCTAGGTCCAGAGGAGAACAGCTGAATGGTTTTCCTCCAAACTGCACAATCACAATCTGAAGTTGGGAAAAGGGCTCTGTCACTGAAATGGTTTTCCATGACAGTTATTGTTTTAGCAATAAATAACTTTTTTACACCCTGTGACACCACAGATATTAAATGTACTTACGCCACAGCACTGTTGTATTCTCAAATCTCAGAAGGATGTTAGTTAATTTAATTCATTACATTAATTAATTTAACTGCACATCTAGTGCCAGCCAGGCAAATCACAGTAGTTAGTCGATGCACTATATAATCTAACATAGCATTACTTAGAATTTCAGATGTAGAACACAATTTAAAATGTAATGAAAAGCAAATGAAAATGTCTAATCATTGGTAGAAGAAGGTAATTCTACTAATAAATGCATTTCTACCCTGTAAATAAGTACAAATGCAGACACTGATAGCGCAGTAACCATGGAACTTATTAGGATTCGATTTGTATATATTATGTTCGCTTCGGATTCACCACGTTTGAGTTGCACTTAAAGTGGTACATTGTGTATATACTGCTCACCCCATATGTACCCTTACTTTTACAACCCTTGTTACCTGAATACCAAAAGTTCCAAACACAATTGAACAGAAGATAGGATTCCTGAAGATGCCATCAAAAACATTCCGTTCCCCATGGATCTTGCGAGCATTAATCTCATTGAACAGCTGCATCATGACAAAGGCATTAAAGATGATGGTGTAATGTTCAGAGGGTGGCGAGTGAAGAGGAGCATTCCTTCCGTTGTCAATGTCAAAGATCTCTTCACCTGATGGGGAATAACGTCAGAACATCAGACTGTTTATGAAACACACACTTGCTACTAATATGTTTGAAATAGAAAATCCTTGTGACTTTTCATGAACAAACATCATACAGCCATAATGATTGAACTGTTACCTGCTATATATTGGTAGGGATAAAAATGGCCACTTTCATGCTGAGAACTGCTTTAGCATATAATCACATGCATAGTGTACTCCACACTTCCTATACATACCAATAAAAAGGAGTGTAAATATGATAGTGAGCTGATAGATGGCATGGCCCAGAATATTCTTTGTCATTGTACTAGAGATGAGTGGCTTGTTGCGACCGTAGGGCTTCCTCATCAGCAGGGCCTCTGTTGGTGGTTCAGTGGCCAGCGCCAGTGATGCAAAGGTGTCCATAATGAGGTTCACCCACAGCATCTGGACAGCCTTCAGCGGAGAGTCCTAAAACGAGCACACACATCAGCTCATGTGACACCCTCAGCTCGTCTTTTTTCCACCATTTAAGTAAAAAAAAAAAAATGCGTCTTTAACAGATTTATCAAATATTTTCATTCGGTAACTATCGGTGGCCGCACTTTGTCGTGAGCCATGCGTGTACCTGAGTGATGCACGCCCCAGTGAAAGCCACAATCACTGCCACGACGTTCACGGTCAGCTGAAACTGCAGGAACTTGGAGATGCTGTCGTACACGTTCCTCCCCCACATCACGGCCTTCACTATGCTGGAGAAGTTGTCATCGGTTAGGATGATATCAGAGGCCTCCTTGGCTACATCTGTACCAGCGATTCCCTGTCAGGAAGGAGAAAGAGCAGCCAATTCAACCACGCTAGTCCTAACACACACAGCCAATTCAACCACGCTAGTCCTAACACACACGGCCATTTCAACCACAC
>JABFEB020000104.1:26835870-26848652 GCA_019775895.2 Stomatorhinus ivindoensis | reverse complement strand
AAACTCTAATCCCAACATGACGACCTTAACCCGTACCCAGCCATAACCTTAACTATAAGTAACCAAACAAAATACAAGACTTCTGGTATTTTCACTTTTTTGATTGCATTCACGGATCTTTGTGGGGACCCGAAAAATGACTTGGAAAAATATATATAACACTTTGAATGGAGACGCAGCCTTCCTATGGTCAGTGGGTAGTCTGTCAATTAAAAAAAAATTGCATGTGATTCATTGCTTTGTTGTGGGAATTGTTTTCGTGCTGACAGCTACACAGAGGCAGCAGCCCTGGAGGCTGAAAGGAACTGAGGGAAGGAATTGGAGAGATAAGAGGAGCTGGACTGAATAATTCAGACAAGGTTCTAATTGTTATATTGGGGCAGACAAGCTGCTTTTGTCACACTGTGAAACAACCCCATTTTCCAAGGGCTACTGTTAAGCCAAACTCTTTATAATGTACATCTTTTTTAACGTAAGGATGCTGAATTATATGTATCTGGTTTCTTAAAAAAATATTGGATTTCATGTCAACATGGCATAGATTTAGGATACAACAGGGAGTAAGACTTGATTTGATAGTATTATCTGGCTTACACATATGTTCATTATTAAGATATACTATACTTATATATAGTATGAAAATTAATCAGTGTTTTCACAAGATTTTCACATGATTCCCATACTGAGGAAATCAGAACTGTAGCAGATGGCATCAAAGTTATATTTGCCACATTCATTGAACTGAGAGACACCTCCTTTTGGAAATTTAGTAAGACTCCTTGCATTTTAAATGGTATACTCTGAAATTTCATTGCTTCATTTTTATTTATTTTTTTTAAAGCTACTTACTATCTGAATAACTCATCTGTGATGACCATACCTCTGGTCTAACTGGATCCTCAATCCCAACCACACAGATGGCGGTCAGGTTGGTGACAACATTATTTTCGTCATCCCACTCGGGCTCAGGATCGGCAGGAAAGTCACGGTATGCCACACAGATGGTCCTCAGCCCATCACAGGCCATGGGCTCAATCACCTTCTTCACCAGCTCATCCCGATCCCGTGGGCGGAAGACACGTGGCTCCCCCGCCCCATTCAGGATGTGAGCACACCTATTGGGGCAAGCGAGAGCACAGGAGAAGGAATTCCGTTCAGCACAGGGCTAGCTTTATCCAAACGTTCAGAGGATATCTTGTTCTGAAACACAACGCTGATCCACAAATCAATATTCTGAAACGCGGTAACGACTACCTGGAATGTTTTCTAAACATAGCAGGGGCTCCCTGATTCAAGATACAATTGAAGAGCAAATTTCCAACACTCATTTAGTCTATTTCTTTTGAGATGAGACAGTCAATGACTGCCTGGAGTCAGGATGGCTTTACCATATGTCACGGTTTTGGGAACCACAACTCAGTCAATCCAAAGAAGAACTTTTGTTAAAAACACACTCCAAAGTCCACAGAAATATTCTGGAAAGCATATCTGGCGGTCTGAGTGAATTTTGGAAGTGGCTCTTCAATTCCGCAGTCATGCAGACTCACTTTTTCAGCACGATCTCTGAGGCTCCTTTGCTGAACATCCTGAAGCCACCGCCAGGCATCTTAATGACTGTGCTCATGGACTTTCTGACGGAGTTAAAGGTGTAGACCTTGTAGAGCTTTTCCTCTGGGATCATGTTACGGATTGGTTGATAGTCACGCTTCAGTTCTAGAACAAAGCCTAGAAGGGAGCATTCGGTCTTATTGCCCACTTGCTTAGGTAGGCCACCTTCCTTGTCAGGGAGCTGCAGGAACACGGACAGATGCAGGATGCATTTGTGAACAATTATTTGACACCGTACCTAATACTGGTTTACCACTGAAGAGCCACCAGCTCCCTATTTAACTGCGATAACACTACGAGACCTCACAAATCGCTGGGTTTAGGGGAATAGACGGACATTAGAGGGACCTTGTCATTCAATAAAATATCATTGTGTTGTCACTTTAAGAAATCGGCTTCTGGAAGTTAACCACAAAACTGGAAAATTTCAGGCAAACGTAGACGGCATGGAAATGGTATTTTCCACTGATTTCACAGTCAAAACAAAGAAGAGATGTAACATAAATGGAAGGAGATAAATAGCCCTCCATTCCATGTACTTCAGTATAATTTCCTCTGCTGAAAAATAACCATATCAATATGGGGTCATTCGTATCTTCCACGCCCTATATTAAATGCCACCCCATTGCAGGGGACACAAAATCACACATTATACACAAATGAAAGATGGTAATTCACTCAATTGCCTGTCTGTGCACTGTCAGAAGGAATGAGAATACCCATAATCCCATATATCATACACCAATCAGCCATAACATTAAAACCATTTGCAGGTGAAGTGAATAACATTGGATTATCTCGTTACAATGGCATTAGTCAAGGGTGCCATTGTATATTTAGCAAGTGAACAGTCAGTCGGTCCTTGAAGATGATGTGTTCAAACTGGAAAAATGGGCAAGGATCTGGCTAACCAGTCCGGTCTAATGCCGCAGAAGAGCTACTGTAGCGCAAATCGCTGAAAAGGTTAATGCTGGATCTGATGGAAAGGTGTCGGAACACACAGTGCGTCACAGCTTACTGAGTGCAGGGCTTCGTAGCTGCAGACTGTTCATCGCCAAAGGCGCCTACAATGGGCACGTGAGCATCAGAACTGGACGATGGAGCAATGGAAGTAGGTAGCCTGGTATGATGAGTCACATTATCAGTTACATCATGTGGGATGGCTGGGTCGTTTACCTGAGAAAGAGATGCACTATGGGAAGGAGGCAAGCCAATGGAAGCAGTATGATATTCTGGGCAATGTTCCGCTCGGAAACCCTTGGTCCTGGCATTCATGTGGATGTTACTTTGACACATACAACCTATCTAAACAATGCTGGAGACCAAGTACTACCCTTCGTGGCAGTGGTATTTCCCGATGGCAGTGACCTCTTTCTGCAGGATAGTGTGCCCTGCCACACTGCAAAAATTGTTCAGAAATGTTTTGAGAAACATGTTGACTTGGCCTCCAAATTCCTCAGATCCAGCATCTGTGGGATGTGCTGGACGACCAAGTCCCATCCATAGGGGCACCACCTCGCAACTTACAGGACTTAAAGGATCTGCTGCCAACGTCTCAGTGCCAGGTAACGCAGGACACCTTCAGAGGTCTTGTGGGGTCCGTGCCTTGACAGGTCAGAGCTGCTTTGGCGACACAAGGGGGACCTTCATACACTGTTAGGCAGGTGGTTTTCATGTTTGGCTTATTGGTGTATAAAATCCACACGAAGAATGGACCTGGGATTCAAATTCTCACCTCTGGAGGTGTGAGGCAACTGTGCTGCCCATTCAGTCACCATACCACCCCTCTCTCTAAATTAAATGATTTAGAATTTCAATAGCAATGATAATGCTAAATCTAACTGTATTGAATCCATTTTTTAAATCAAAATATTTTACATGGTGTTGTGAGTTTTTAAAGAAAACTGCTCTGTATTTTAATGCTACTTTCAGTGGAATTTGATTTGTGTACCCAAAAAATAACACTGCTGTTCACTGAATGTATAATTGCCAATTTATATCTCTACTGCTCATAATCATAAAAGCTCTCACAGTTAGTATATACATTTGCAATCAGGATACCAAATTTATTGTTTGTCTGTTAATTTAATCTTCTGCATTCTGAAAGTGCAAGAGTGCAAGACAGAGATAAAGTTAAATGATTAAAAATGGGAAGTGACA
Source organism: Stomatorhinus ivindoensis (assembly GCA_019775895.2). Classification (NCBI taxonomy): domain Eukaryota; kingdom Metazoa; phylum Chordata; class Actinopteri; order Osteoglossiformes; family Mormyridae; genus Stomatorhinus; species Stomatorhinus ivindoensis. The sequence continues at coordinate 26,844,884 of JABFEB020000104.1, read as the reverse complement.
ACTTGAAAGTGATGGGAAATAACAAGCTGCCATGATAGCAGAATGCATACTAAAGATACAATATCGTAACCGGTGTGGGGGGGGCAAGCATATTTTCCTGGACACGGGGGTCCTTGGATAAAAAACAGAGGAGAACCACTGGCCTAGACAATGGCCATTGTCTATAAGGCATGTAGGATCATTCTGGCCAACACCTAAATCTGTGCACTGCCGTCCATTTTCTGACCAAAGTAAATGGAGCTGGATCAGAATTAAGGAGATTCACACTGGGCAGCAATTCTTGAAATACAATCGGAATATAAGGGATGGACCCTTTGTTCCTAACACCCCATTTCTAAAAGTGAAGAATATATGTAAATTACAGAAAAGAGCAGAGACTTACAGTACAACATACCAAACAGCTACTGTTATCTAAGGCTCTATCATCTATATGTAGTTATGATGCTCAGGTCTCTGGACTCACAGTATGAAGAAAGGCACCTAATCCATTCATGGGGAGGGCCTATGGTAGCCTTACTGAGCCTAATATTGTAGATCGGCTTGTGATGTCTTCCTGTTGGTGACGTACCAGCTTCTGCCAGTGGACTCTTATACTTATTATCTCATAAGTATGGTGGTGAGTCTGGTGAGCTCTCTCTGCTTACCGTGCTTAAAGCCTATTCATTTGGATCATAGCTACCCTTTGGCTTAAGCCATCGAGCTATATTGCCAATTAAAAGCCAAGCCCGTGCCCAGCTTCCCATGCCGCAGTTTTGCTGAAGCTCGCCCAGGTTGCCACATTGGGCTTCAGCCGGCGCTGCTCAGAACTACCAAAGACACAGGACGACAGCCCACCTGCTCAATACTTCTCGCTCGTCCCCCATTTGAGGAAATGGCAGGAAATGTAGATTGGATCCTACTGCGTTTTTCGGGGGCACTGATGCTTCGCTTCGCTGCAGTGCTGCTGCCTGCCATCTCTGTATCTATGCAATCCGTGTATCTGATCTAAAGCTTCTGGAGTCAGTTGCTTAGCCTTTGCTACTTTGCCACTGCTTGCTCATTTCCTCACTGGGTCACATCTATAACACCGACCAGAACCGGGGCCACAAGCCCACACCTGATAAATCAAGTAACAACTAATGGTTTGAGTTACAATGGTGAATCTCCATTGAAATGGCAATTTAGTCCAAGACTAGTCTTAATCCTTGTTCGGGAAACCGGCCCTATATGTTTCAGTATTAATACAGTCTTAGTGGGTATTTGTGTTTGAGGGTGGTTTCTGTACTTTTACTGCTGGTTTTCTGTTCTGTCCCGCAATGATGTTACCAAAGAAAGTTGCCATCATTGCTTTATTATGGAAGAAATATTATACACATATAAATATTATACACATATTTTAACAGCGTTGAGACAATGCACTGGAGATTAGGGGAGATGTTTTTTAGTATACAAGCCACAAACGGAAATCCATAAAACACAGAACAGGGTGTGGCCGTAATGGAGAAACATAGAATGTGGACTGTAATCCTAGCTGCAGACGCAATCAGAAAAGGAGCTGCAGGTTCTAGTCGGATACTGGGCCTCCTCTGAAGTCGCCCGTGCGCAGAACCACGTGGGGGCGACGCGGTCGAGCAGCTGCCCTCTCACTGGTCGACTCTCATGCTGCCACGACACAGCATATGGCAGGGAGCGGCCTGGCACGCGCACTTCCTCTACAGCCCGTTCTCCTCATAAATAACCGAAATCTGTTCCTCGCCGTGCCCCTCCCCACCGCAAGAGCCCTCATTCCGCATTCCTGAAGCCGCGGGCCACCCGAGGCCCCAACTGCGTCCCCAGAAAGGTCGTTTCCGCATTAACTCTTTAATTCGCCTCCGGCGCAGACAGGAGAACCGAGGGATACCGGCTGGGAACTCTGGGAGCTATCGACGGCTCACTGCTGACATCGCGGCGTTTATAATAAAAGGGCCGTCCGCTTTCAAAGAGGGAGACGAAAGGTTGTCGCTATGTCTCTTCAGCGGGGGGGGAGGGGGGGGGGGCGGCGCTATTTATAGCCCAGTGACTCAGTCCTTTTTTCTAGTTTCAATAGAAGCGCATCATCAAAAATGGAATGGATTTTTTAGGCCGCCATGGGACCCTAACCTTACTCGTAAGTGAGTGTGTATGAAAAAGCATGGCACTGACATCGAGTGGGCCACCATGAGTTGTAATAATACACTCACTGTACCAACTGGAGAGGACCTTAAAACTATTGTTGTGAACCTGCAAATCACAAGCATTATTCCATTTCATAACTGGGAATGTTACCGCTCCTGCTGCCTTGTATTTATAAATGGTTTTCCTTTAAATCTAGGCTATTTCGGTTTGTGCTATGGAGACTTTTTTGTTGCTTACAGTTAAACTCAGATCATTAAGGTCTTTTGCTGGGATTATCGCTGACGTCGTGAGACATTCATTTTAAGAAAAATCATTTCAGTTTGCTAAACCTAAAAAGCACTTGATACGAATACTGCACAGAGCAGACTGCCCATTGTATGGCTTACCGACCATTGGACAGTGTGCATACTCAGCATGTTTTTGGCCAGAATCTGTACAAGTCATATGGGTTTATTGCTAAGGGGTGTGTCACAGCCAGTGGACAGAACCGCGGGAGGCCCCAGGACGTCTGCATGCACTGCTGTCATGCATGTAACGCTCCTGGAAAGTACTGTGATATTTTCACGTCCCCTGTGTGATATCAAAGTAATCTCTGTCTAGCTAGCCAGCTATCATCACAGGCTATGGAAACAAAGTACACTATTTTATATTCACATATTGCAATATTTTTCTCATATTTCTCACTGTGCTTTATCGTATCCAAAGCATTTCTTTATATTGCTGACTGTTGGTATACTATGTAAAAAAAATGGTAATTTTGGGCTCAGTTAGAATCAAAAGGTTATAAAAATCGAAAAAATTACTAATCTGCGCTTTTACTGTACGGCAGAACATAAGCGCGCACTTAGCTGAGATCTCCCATCCATTTCCTTTCATGTAATTGATTGCTAATTACCCCAGGACAGCCACTGCAAACTCACAAGACATATTTACAGCATGCTACCTTGAGAGAGGTGAAACTACACTTCTTATCCCTCTCTAATGGATTTTTTAACCTTGTGTGACTTCACTCTCAAGTGTAGCATGCTCACTTTATTGGTTCCCCAGTGTTGACGGTTCGACAATGATGTTTTTGCTTTGACTGCCCAGAGAAGTATCCTGCCCATAAACTGGGGTAGACGGCTCATTTTGCACAATGAAGCACATTAAAATGGCATCCCTTTATGAAACCCAGGAAATAATGGCAGAGGAATGCGCTTTTAAAAATCTTTAAATTTTTCTTATCCTTGCTGTGTTTATGTGGCACAGATAAACATGGCACTCCGCCTCCCTAGATGATAAAGGGATTTAATCTTTGCATTGATGATCCTGCATTAGCCAGTACTGCTTCCGCAAAGCCAGTTATCAGCCTCAAGGCCACAGCTGAGAGATGCATACGGCTCTTGATTAAACTGCTGCTAACTCGTGCCAAACAGCTCCAGTCTGAAAGAAGCGCTCATGTCCCCATCATGCAGGGAGAGTTCCAATAAAAATCCGAGTGAGTCAGGTTGTGATTGCTAAGGTCACACAGCTGTCTGAAATGAGGGGCTGTCTTGCCATCTAAACTATTTTCGCACTTTACTCACCCACCCCGCCCTCAAACTGGGGCTCCTCTTTTGAAGAACCGCAACCAAATAGAACCAAAAAGTGATGTTTTTTTTTTTTTTAGAATCCAAACTCTTAAGCACTGAGGCCAATTTCAAACATCCAGTGAATTATAAATAGATTCCTGAATCTTTTTCAGGGCCCCTGCTCTCATCAAAAGACGTACTTCTCTAAATTGGGAAAAATATGCCTTCACCATAAAGAACAGAATTTAGGACATGTCCCACGGTATGCACTCTTTAAGTGTGTTTTAATTAACTTTTAGTACCTTTGGTTGTTTCTATTTTAAAATACTGTGCTTTGGGCCCCCTACTAATTTGAAATGCATACATATTGATTTATAATGTGATTCTAAAAGGGAAAGGTTTAATTAATGTACAGCTTAATACACAATACATCATGGGATGGTGGTTGGAATTAGCTGGTTCATTTTTGCTCCAGCATTCATGGCTTCAGGCTATTATTGGGGAACACTGTTAAACTCTGAGTTATCCAAGGCAAACCTATAGATGAGAGTTTAGTGGGGGTTTCCTATCTTCATGTATTCTTATAAGGACCATGAGTTTTTTTGTCAGTGAGATAATGAAGGAATTAAAAAAAAAAGATGATACATTTCATTTATTCATGTTAGAACATATTTACCAGTATCTTGGTGGTGTAGGCACTGTTCACAGCAATGGCGTTGACCAGCATTTCCATGGTTTTGGATGGCAGGGCATCTGGGTCAGGGACCTCCTTGTAGTAAACATCTCCCACATAGGCTTGCACTACAGTCATCCTGTTGGTAGTGAGTGTGCCCGTTTTGTCCGAGCAGATGGCCGTGGCGTTGCCCATCGTCTCACAGGCATCGAGATGCCGTACTAGGTTGTTATCTTTCATCATTTTCTGTTCACAAGAAACGACACATCATCCTTTTAAGACACACCAAGAACACACAGCCTTCAAAACTCAAAGCCCCCAGTTGGCAAAACAAGTAACATTCGGCGGCCGTACCTTGACAGAGTAGGCCAGAGAAATGGTAACGGCCAAAGGAAGGCCTTCGGGAACAGCTACAACCAGGACAGTAACCCCAATGATAAAAAACTTGACAAAATACTGGATGTAGACAGGTGTACATTCCGGCATCCATGGCTTCTTCGCAATGACAAAGTTATCAATGGCAAAGTAGAGCACCAAAATGATAACTGTGATGGCTGACATCACCAGACCTGTGGAACGCAAAAGACAGACACGCTGTCCACAATGCTGCTTTTCTTTATAGCTGGGGAGGTCATGGGGCCTCATGGGTAATTTGGCCTACAGCAGCATCAGCAGCTGTCAAGGACAGAATTCTATCCACTAAATACATTTAACTCTCTATGAACGGGCAACAATCACACATTCAAAGTAAAACCGGAGCTCAGAGATTTAACACATCAGTTGGTACTAAAATTTAGATGTGATGTAAAGTTGGGCACATAAAAAGAGCTTTTCGGTGCTTTGAGACTGAAATATGCGGATGAATATATTAATCTCAGCGATTCTGTCCGATACCTGCTTTGCCGATCTGGACAGCCAGCTTGGTCAGTTTGCCCTGAAGGACAGATTTCTCTTTCTTGGACACATTGGTCTTCTTCCTCTCTTTCTCCTCCGCATCCTCGCCCTCTGCACTCTTCAACGGCTGCATTTCCATCGCTGCAGCACCATCCTGCTTCTTGGCTGAAAGTTCCAAAATACGGCATGAGACCCGGTGATGTCTGATCTGATCTTAATGTAAAGGGCCTTGAAATCCCATGTAACTTATGTAACTTAGTGATTCATAAAAATAGATGCAAGATGACTGTGAAACAACCATCATGAAAAGGTTTATATAAACACATATATGAAAAAGGCACAACTGAAAAACATTAAAACTTTGACCAAAGTAAAATTGTTCATTTTCTCAGAAATGTTTAAAGGTCAGATGACTGCCAAAAGTGAGAAAAAAATACAATTGTTATCAACAGGAATGTACCATTATTCCATTATTCCTTATCCATTTCTATTGGTTGTTTAATGAAAGGAATTACAAAAATGAATATTTTCGACAAAGATAAAAAATCATGGTAGAAGATAATACAGATCTGGTAACTGTCATATGAAGTGGCTACATTCTGAATGCACACACATAAAATCAATCACTCTTAAAACACCAATGGAGACACATGGCCCATTTATCTTGTATCCCCAACAAAATCCACACTCCTACTCTGAAATTCCTTTACAGTGTGAGCATTTGAATTATATTACAGTGCATACTTTACAGTAGAAAATGTGCAGTCCAGCTGTAGTGAAATATAGAAACCTCCTACCACATTAAAATGTGCCATTCCTAACAAGCCATTTCCATATCTAAATATGTACATATCAGTTTCATTGTTATTCACTACCCACAACCGGTGATTATGTCACCTGCCAGCTAAAGGCACATCGCAGAATTTTATTTTTGTTTAGGTAATCACTGGAGTGAGTGAAACAAAAGTGTAACCATGGCAACCTACTCACACTGTCACTTTAAGGACAAAAGACTAACAGTTAAAGTACTTTTCCTTTTGACGCAGGAGTCTGGAAATCTGCTTGTTAATGTTACAAAACTGGTCTGAGCCTGGTGACAATTTACTAGAAAGGGCAGAAATAATATAGTATTATGAAATACCTATGTATTGATGAACCACAAACTAAGTCTTAGTTACATACTGAAGAGTCACATCATAAATAACAGGTTAAATACTGATCTTGTGTTTGTTCAACATTAATGAATCGTGGGGCATCATTTATCCCAAGCAGTTGCTATATTTGTTACTATTTCTGTTAATTATGTAAACCTTTGTGATCTACTGACAGAACTACTGAAGGAACAAGTCATGAATAACGCAAGTGAAATACCGATCTCTTGTTTTTTCAGCATCTTTTATCTCAAGTAGCTGAGAGTTAATACTAAGTATTTGGGCCCCATGAAGTAAGGAGTTACCAATCTGATAATGTCTAATTGAAGATTTTGTCATCAGATTTGCCGCCCTGATATAAACAAACAAAACATCATAAATGTTCATCATATATGTTTCAGATTTCTAAACTTTTGTCAAATTTACCAGTGTGAAATTAACTGTCAGGGGCATCGAAAGCAATTCTTTCAAACACTCAAAATAGCTGACATCCTAAGCCATGGTCAAGGACCAAGGCTACCGTGTATAAATGGCTTTTCATTAACAGCAGAATTGAGACTGCATGCTTTTAATACAGGAATGACCATTCCCGCTTCCACCATGCTACAGTAACTCCTGACTACAAAGGGCCTCCTCTGACTACAAAGGGCCTCCTCTGACTACAAAGGGCCTCCGCTGACTACAGGGTTCACATGGAAATCCTTTAGTTTCACCTGTATCCAAGGGTACTTGTCCCCATAGGCAAGTACTAGACATAGGTCTTTCTGCTCTTCAGTTTTCGATTTTGACTCCGTTAATTCTCGCCTCAAACCCAGTACTTTTCTCATTACATCTGGGATTTTCTTTCAAAGAAGTTTCAAGGGAACAATTGGTTCTCTGAATTCCTCAAAGGCCCTGAGCCTCTTCAAAGGGTTCCGTGAATCCCACACAAAGTAATTAGCTCAGTCTTCACCCAGCAGAGACTATGCTGCTGCTACTATTGATTCAGCTGATGTTTCCACAGTATTTGCACCCTTTAATCAAGGAGTAGAGTTCTGATATAAAACCTGGAGATTTACCAGCAATCACAGCATGTGTTTTCAATGCCTAATGATGTGTATTATCTAATGACGTGTATTATAACAAAATATCCAATACCCATTGTAACGTGATATGACTTATGGAGGCATGTTCCACTGCACGTGAGTAGAAATAAATCGATGAAGTGTGTCAGTGTTCCAAGACCCAAAATCAGTGGCATCAGACAGAGGCATACGCATGAATGATAAGAGTGTGGCACGGGCCAGATAACTCAAAGGAGTCCATTTAAGTTAAGAGGTCAGAGGTCACAGCGGTTACTTTGTGCTGATACTGCACAATAGGCTACAACTCCAGCCAAAAAACAAAGAGAGGAAACCATTGCAATAAAACAAATAAGTAGATCAATACCTTTGGTTTGGTTGTTCTCCATGTTGCCATCTTGCATTTTACCTGGGATGAAGACACATGAGGCACGGACACGTGATTTTTACATCAGAATAAAATAAGAAGATCAGACACAAGAACATCTGTCACAAAGACATCATAGTGACATCAAACGTGGAAAAAGTACACGTGTAATTGATGTACGGCCCGATACAGTCCCAGCAAAAATCAGTATAACGTTCAAGTTTAACAATTAATGTGAGGCTCCTGGAAAAAAAAGAAAAAACAACGATGAATTATTTAAATTATTTGTCCAATTTTTGGAGCAGTGCTGGGTAGGAGAGTGTGTGATCTCCAAGGCTGGGTCCCTGCTGCACGTATCGCAGAAGGAGGTGGGCAGGCTCATGTTCGTGACTCCCTGCTTATAAGGAGCGAGAGGAACAGCAGTGGGGGTTGCAGTGTACAACAGGAATAAATACATTTCCTAACATCAGTGAAAAGATAGATGGAAAAACAAAATGTCCACTACAATTGACATAAATGAATGGGTGGTATCTCAGGGGGATATAAACTGGCTTACCCCCCCCCCCCCTGCCCAGGAACCAGCCATACCACCTGGACTTTTCTCAGGGAAACCGTCTGAAAAGTTAATGATCACGAGGACACTGACCGAATGGAGGGTCACTGCTGAAAAATCTATATTTGAAGATATTGTATTTATGTTTGGTTTTTTTGAGGGTCGATACTGCTGCCACAACAGTGGAAATAATTTTAATTTCAAAGATGCCGCTAAATCAAGGAAATCCCTGCTTTTGTTTAGTATACGGTGCAGTTTCACACAGTGCTCATCTGTACACGGTGCAGTTTCACACAGTGCTCATCAGTACTCGGTGCAATTTCAAGCAGTGCTCATCAGTACTCGGTGCAGGTTTACGCAGTGCTCATCAGTACACGGTGCAGTTTCACACAGTGCTCATCAGTACTCGGTGCAGTTTCAAGCAGTACTCATCAGTACTCGGTGCAGGTTTACGCAGTGCTCATCAGTACTCGGTGCAGGTTTACGCAGTTCTCATCAGTACTTCGGTGCAGGTTTACACAGGGCTCATCAGGACACGGTGGAGTTTTACGCAGTGCTCATCAGTACTCGGTGCAGCTTTACGCAGTGCTCATCAGTACACGGTGCAGTTTTACGCAGTGCTCATCAGTACT
>JABFEB020000104.1:26825458-26835770 GCA_019775895.2 Stomatorhinus ivindoensis | reverse complement strand
GTACACGGTGCAGTTTTACGCAGTGCTCATCAGTACTCGGTGCAGTTTTACGCAGTGCTCATCAGTACTCGGTGCAGGTTTATGCAGTGCTCATAAGTACTCGGTGCAGTTTTATGAAGTGCTCATCTGTTCACGGTGCTGGTTTACGCACCAGCACCACACAAAAGTCCTTCAAAGAAATACACAAGTCCCCCTCCCTATATTTCATTTGGCTTCCTTCACCACCCCCCAAAATAAACAGACCTTTGTATTTAAATTATTAAGCTGTGCTCCCCTAATATCAAACTCTCTGCTATGCCACTGACTCCTCCATTTAAACGCTTCAGCTGTATTTCATCTTCACCTTTAAAAGCACTTTTTAGTTGTGTGGTTCTCAATACCACCCCCCCCTCCCACCCCACCAGAATGTTTTCATTCCAACCCTACCTTAATGAGGCTCATATGGTCCTAAATAGGCTAATGATGCATGTAGCAGGTTGAAAGCAGTGTGGGTTGGAATAAAACATTCTGGTGGGGGAAGGGGAGGGAGGCATCAGGAACAGGATTGATAACTACTGTGCTACATGCAACTATTATGTCACTGCCTAGCATTCCATTCAGTCCCCAAAATAAGTAAATCATATATAAGGATTGTTATAGCCTTATGTGTATATATAGGCGTGCTTACAGAACATTATTTCCCCTTTTAATTTACTGATGACATTCTCTCTTTATGTATACTTACAGTGTGTACTGTATATACACAGAGACAAACACACATAACCACAAAGTGAGATCTAGCTGCCATACAGTTACAGATTAATACTCATTTAGGGAACTGGAAGATGGAGGAGTCTTATGTACAAGGGTATGAGGCACAGAAGCAGCCTGGCAGGTAATAATAGGTACAAAACTGAAAGGAAGTTAAACGGGAGAGAGGAAAGACAACAAAAATAGCAAGGTTGAGAAAACTGAGACATGAAAACTGTGTTGTATATGATCTCCCACTGGAAGAGCTAAAATAATGCTGTGAGCGATGAGCGCTCTCACTGGGCTGTGTGAACCTGATTTCAAGTACCTGGACAGGGGAGATTCAAACTGAGGACAGCTCTATCCCAAGCAAGAATACCATATCCAAATGGTTCATATTTCATCAGGATATACATTTAGCCCTGATGTTACTGGTGTCTGATAAGTATTACATATTTTTAGAATGATATTTAGGAACAACAACCGGTGGAAATGCACGGACTGAGAAATGAAGGACATGCATTGTTTGAAATTTAAATACCACTATGCTATTGTGTAGCAGTATAAAGAGACACACACCATCATGCATAAGATCACTGTAAAATTATAAAATAGTTTGAATATTCACATGTTTATGGGCCCTTGAGTAAGGCCCTTAACCCCCAGCACCCTGGGTGCTGCAAGATGGCTGCCCCTTTTCTCTGACCCCCCCCCCCCCCCAAGCCTACTCTCACCTGTTTGGAAAGCCAGGTGGGCAAAGCAAAAAACAGAATTTCCCCACAGGGATTAATGAAGTATCAAGTATCCTATTTTATTTCTGCTGAAATGCCTTTGCTGTGGAACTGTTGCCAGATTATGCTCTGATGGTGCATTTGTGTTTATGTAACTGTGACTGTCCATTAGCATACATGAAATACCCCCTGAAGCAGGAAAAATCAGCACAGAAACCTGCTCTTTCATTGCATCACATCGAAGAACCAATCAGCATTGAAGCTTGCTCCTCATATTGCATCAAATGGAACAAAATGGCAGAAGCCCATATATTGCAATGAATCTCACAGTGGAGCCAATCAGTATAGAAGGTTGTTCCTTGTACTGTTTCGCATCAAAGAACCAATTAGCATTAAAATTTGTCCCATACATTGCATCAAACAATAGAACCTGGAACAATGGAGACTCTCACTCATTGCAATGGAACCAATCGGCATCAAAGTTCATTTCTTGTAATCCAGTACACAGCGAAACCAATTGGTACAGCGTCAAACGTGAACAATACAAACAGTGAGCAATGGTATGAAATGTGATTTAGTATTAATTTACAGCCATTTCGGTACAGCATCATCATACCTCAGCACCAGCACTACTGACATGCAGCAGAACTGACAAAAAAGTCTGTAATGTATGGATTAAGATGTTATTGTAATTTAAATAAAATTATTTCTATCTTTTTCATAATAATAATCTTTAATTTTGTGCCAAGTATAAACAGATTATATATAAGCAGATTTTAGTATCCTTATATGTAAATGGATCAGTGAAACTAAATAATATTCATAATCTTCCAGTAGATTAAGAAACATAATTATTTTATCAGTCATTAGTCAAACCTTTGGCAGCATGTTATTATCATCAACATAAGAGATGATCCACAATGAATCATTGACACCTCTTATGACACTTGACAGGTACGAATATCCTTAAACCAGTGTTTATTTTAGTTTACAGTTTAGTCAGGCATTGCTAATCCATCAATATTTCTAAACAAAAGTGCTCAACCACTGATTTGTGTTCAAAATATGTGGATAGGATAAGTAAGTCATTACTGATACCAGTCATTCAGTTCTAAGCAAAAAAAAATACAAGTATAGATAAAATAGAGAATAGGGAATGTAATCTCACTGACTAAAGTAAATAAAACACACAGTTAACCGAATATCACGTTAGACTAATATTACAATATGACAAGGAAACAATTATTGTCCACCAAGGAAGACACTGATTTAAGCAAGGAATGGAATCCTCTCATCAGTGTGTAAGGAATCTCAGCTGCAAAGCCGTCCATCCATTTTCTGTGCCTGCATGTCCTATTCAGAGTCTAGGGCGTCCAGAGCCTCTGCGGATGATATGGGCACCAGGCAGGGAACAACCCAGGGTGGGAGATCATATCACAGAGCACACTCACACACCACTCATACACACACCATTCTCTCACACACCGTTCACTCACACACCATTCACTCACACACCGTTCACTCACACATGCACCCATAAGGGGAAGTTTGGTACTCCAATTAGCCTCAGCATGTTTTGGGACTGAGGGGGTTAACCAAAGTACCCAGAGGAAACCCCGTGATGACACAGGGAGAACATGCAAACTCCACACACATGGATCCATGACGGAGACTCAAACCCTGGTTCCGGAGGTGTGAGGTAACAGTGCTAAGCACCGTGCTGCCATCCTACGTATAGATAGCTGTGATTCTACCAGCCATAAAGCGAAACACAAAGAGCACATACCTTTTTTCTCCTTTTTCTCCTCCTCCTCACCACCAGCACCTAGCAGCGTGAAGATGATTCCTGTCTGGGAATTGACTCCCACGGCTGTGACCAGCATTCGTCCTGAGCCTTCCATCACATGGGTACCTGGGGAGGTGGCAGTCAATGGAGGTCACAGGGAAGGTTGCACATGAACAGCAGCCTCCGAGATCCTGTCTACACCCACATTTGTAGAAGAACATTTTAGTCTATGTTGTCCAAGACATCGTCATCCACATTCTCAGAATTGCAAGTCTGTGTTTCGAACAATACATACATCTATGGTCTCAACAGTATGATGTTAAAGATACCAAACCAAAAAAAAATTAAACACCTCCTTAGGACTCTAAGACGGTGTGAAATGGGCTGTAGAAGCTAACACCCACCAGAGAGCAGCATGGGGTCCTTGTCTGCTGATTTCCGTACATGGTCAGATTCCCCCGTCAAGGAGCTTTCATCAATCTTCAGGTCATTCCCTTGTATCAAGATTCCATCAGCCGGAAGTAGGTCACCTTTGATTTCAGAAATAATGAGACGGCAAAATATATCTAACTCCTTAGAAAAACTGATCTGAAGAGTTGAACATGACCAGAAAAGCCAGCAAGAGAATGAAATTGCATCGATATGTAACCATGTTTCTCATCAAGAAAATAAAAACTAGACACGTTAAGGTCAACCTGTTTGGTCATATTACAGCATATACAAAGGATACAAAAATTCTGGATTCACTTTATCAGAACATCAGTTATCAGGATCATGCTGCTACTATGATATTTAGAAATGTTTCCTGAGGCCTGTCTTCAAAACTGTTAGTCCAAATACTTCTCTAAACTACACCTGAGGAGTCTGTGTAACTGTGTGGTAGCACTGAGGCTGCTTCACTGTAAATCAGGGGTTTTCAGCTTCAGAAAGCAGGCCACGCAGTGAGAATAGCCTTCAAAGGGACAGGATCACGTGGAACCCAAGGTATAGGTGACCATTCCGTATGAAACGGACTCGTCACCCTCGTTATCAATTAACCGTTTCAGAATATGAAAAAGGAAGCAGGAAAATACGCATTTTTCTTTTTAGCATAAAATACCCACCGTACTTCACTTGTGCAATATCGCCGACCAGAATGTCTGCCACGGGTATCTGCACGACAGTCTCGCAGCGGACGACGGTGAACTTCTGCTCCTGCTCGATGCGGCTCTGGAGACCCCTGAACTGTTTCTCTTTGCTCCAGTCATTAAAAGCGGTGACAAGCACCACACACACCACAGAGAGCAAGATGGCGGCTCCCTCTATCCAGCCAGCCTCTGCCTCACCCTCATCCTCGACCCCTGCAGTGATGGTTCCACATGCTGTGGGCACACGGGCAAGAGAAGTTAGAGAACCAATCAGATTTCATACACATATACACACAAATAGACTCATCTCACGACATGTAGTTTTTAAAAACTGACACACGGGCACATACTTTTGTACACACATACGTACACTGCAGCTCTTACAGGATTATGACGTTTTAGTTTTTCCATTGACACACATTCCAGAGAGCATTTCAGAACCAGTGGTGACAGGGTGTTGCTCTCAAAGACTAAGATAAGTTTGAACTAATTATCTTGTGTTTCAGACCTTAATTTGTAACGTCTCTATCCCAGCATAGTTCAATCTTCTCCTGGAAATGGCCCCCAGCGGAGCTGCTTGTGGCTCTGTGTTGCGCTGCGGTATGAGACCTCAGTCCCACAGAACAGCCAGCTAGGTGGCTGAGAGCTACTGTACTTTCTACAGAACTGTCGGGCAGATTAACAGCCCCCATTAAGGGGAACTTGCTGATGAGTAAACAGTCTGAATGAGCAAATGTTGACTGAACAGGTTGTACGTGGAAGTGCCTACAAACTCCTCTATCATTTCTTATTTACAAGTCACATCAGTGCACCTATTAACAAATGAATATTACTATGGGACTCCTGACACCATAAATCTTTATTTTCTGGAACATAACAGCACAAAAACAAGGTATGTAAAGAAACTGCAAAGCTATCAGAGCACAGAGTCTTTTGTTCATGTTCTTACCGACTTTGATCTCAGCTTATTTAGTCAGCACTGCATCTATTTATTATCACTTACATAGACAAGATAGCCAGATAGCAAGATAGCCAGAGTGGCATGTTCTTTGGACACTGGGTGAAACTGGGAATACCTGAGATATCATGCAATGTCTTTACCGACCAAATTCAAACCTTCAGTCCTGAGGCTCTGAGGCTGCCTTAATAATATTTAATAAAATAACGACTTCGCTTCCTACCATCCAAATAACATGATGTCTTTTCATTGATTACATCTCCAGGTTCGGAAGTTAAATCTCAGCCCGTTCTTCTCTTTCTGGCGTTTGTCCTGTAGTCCTTTCTTCACTGTACTCCCGCTTCCTCCCACAATCCATTAATGAGTGGCTGGATGGACTGGTGTATCTAAGTTGCCCCCCTATGCTTGCTTGTCTCTGGGCATTTCAGGTTCCATGTTCACCGCTACCCTGTTTTGGATAATGGATGATGGGCGGATTTTGTGTTTCAGCGTGAAGCTGCTGTCCGTGGTCCTGATGTCAGTTACAACTGAATACCAGCCCATACTTGGAGGCCAACACAAGCTATTTTTTTAAGACACTTGCTTTATATATAATTACTGGTAATGTCACTTAATAATGACATTTTGAATATAAACCAATAAAGCTTCTCTGAACCTTACAGCAGATTTTCACTCTAGACCCTTTTCAGTGCTTCGCTATGCATGTTCCTGAAAGCTAAGTCAAATTAAGTTACATTAAAACTCGTTTTTAAAATTTAAATAATCAGTTCAGACACATGCATGTTATAAGGAATACAATGAAACATGTTTTTATCTAGGTTTGTA
Organism: Stomatorhinus ivindoensis; assembly: GCA_019775895.2. Classification (NCBI taxonomy): domain Eukaryota; kingdom Metazoa; phylum Chordata; class Actinopteri; order Osteoglossiformes; family Mormyridae; genus Stomatorhinus; species Stomatorhinus ivindoensis. Next base: position 26,829,614 of record JABFEB020000104.1, on the reverse strand, counting down.
CCGGAATAATGAGAGGTTTTTGATTGTGTGTAAACCAACACAATAACCACATATATTACGGTAAAAAACATAGTGAAGCCTGCTGTATATCCTTCAGATTAAAGACATTTACAGTCCAATTCATAAAAATGATGATTGATCAGCTGATTGTGCTGACGCCTCAACCATCATCGTGAGTTTGTCTGCTGTTTGCCACTCAATCTCCATGACTATGAAGTGCAGCGGTGTTCTTGTGAGCAGAGACTACTATATTTTTCATAACAAATGGGTAAAGAGGGCTTCAGGGTCTGGATCCTCAGAGGCCTCTTGCAGAATACATATTAATTCCCTGAGATGGAAGGAACGCTCTGTGTCAATAAAGAGTCCTTGATGTTGGGTGAATACCCATTTTTTGCAAAGTAGATGGCTGCATAGGTGCAATTCCTTCGTAAAATCCACAGCATCTTACACTGGATCATGTGGGTCAAAAAAGATGTCTTTTGCAGCCACTAAGAAGATGCTGCTCATGAAGTGTGAAGATCTGGTCCAGGACAGAAAGGTAGACTAAGGAGTGAAAGGTACTCACATTCACTCTCGCCCCCTGGTGGCTGGTAGAAGGAAAGGCCCAGTGAGATCATTGCGGCTATCTCCAGGATAATAAGGGTGACGTCCTGCAGTGCCTCCCATACTAACTGTAGGAAGGTTTTTGGCTTCTTTGGAGGAATGAAGTTTTCTCCGTAGATCAGTTTCCTGTTGTTAATGTCAGTGGCAGATCCAGACAACCCTAAAAAAAGATACAATATACATGTCAGGAAACATCTACGAAGGTGGTACAGAACTTATTATTATGGGAAGGACAATAATTGCGACTTAATGAGAAGTACCAAAAAAGCAAGTCATTGTGAAGCAAGAAATGTGTAGTGCAAGCGATTTGTTTCTAAGTGTGATTCTGTTTCACGGTGAGTATGGTTTAATCCACTATGCTGATCAGGAGCAAGCCTGCTGCTGAATGAATTGCAGCTTCTCAAAAAAATGCCACCATTGGTTGTGGAACTGTAAACATGTCCCGCCCCCCCCACCTCACGCCAGTCCAATTGTCTAATGCTAATTCTGCCCCAAAGTCCAAACGTGAAACCATGCTACTTTGCTGGCTTTCTAGGGAAGCAATTCAAAAGCTAAAACATTGTTATGTTGCTCTCAAGTGCCAGACTGTCATTCTACCTCTTCAGGTATAATAATGGTGATTAAATATGTAATAAGTCAGATTAAAATCACTAAAAAGATGGATAGCAGTATGATAATACTGGATCCGAACTATTGCTACAAAATAGAACTACTCCTAGCACAGAAATGATGACATCATCATTTTATATTTGACTACAATGAATATAATTTTGCTAGAACAGTTCTCAGTGATAATTATACTTAAGAACATAAGCATCACATTTGCACAGCATTTTGAGCAAAACAACAAACATGTACAATGGGTTAAACCAGTGACCCAGAGAACTATTTTTGGATCTGACCACTGTTCTACATCGCTGGATAATTTATAAGGCACAATCTGTGCTTTGTTTGGAGAGACAACTACCAACAGCATAAAGTGGAAAGACAAAGTGTTCTCAATATTTTAAAGCCAAATATTGAATTATGGATTTCGCATGTCGGTCAGAATAAACAGATCTTTCTACAGCTTGCTGTCATTTTACTGTGGCTGCATTGTATGAATTTGTAATGTTGCCTTTATATATTTCATTTTGCCAGGTGTTGCGTCCTCTCTGCCACGCCTGCCTGACCATCCTGCCTCCTCCCTCGTGTGTCCCTGATGGGTCACACCTGATGCGTGTTGCCTCTGTTTTGTCTATGCATTTAAGCACCTGTTTGTCTCATCCTCACTAGTCATTGACATCGTACCATCTTGCTGCCTGTGTCCTGTCCTCCTGCTTTGATCCCTCGCTCATCAAGTCCTGGCGGTCGTGACACTCAGTCTAACTCATTTGCTTTTGTAGAAATACATTCACATGAATCAATTCACTGGATGTTGCATATTGAAGTAATATTCTCCGAAAACATCCATAGCATCGGCCTGTGGCTCAGCGGAGTGAGCTTCTGTGCCTGTGCTCAGAAGGTCACTGTCTTGAACCCGGGCTCAGCATATTTATGGGCCCTTGAGCAAGGCCTTTAACCTCCAGCACCCAAGGTGCTGCTATGGGTGGCTGCCCCTTTGCTGCCAAGCTCACTTTTACGCCCCAGATAACGAGTTGGGGGAGTGCAAAGAGAACTTCCCCACGTGGATCAATTATTATCATTAATGTCGGTGAAGCAAAGGAATGTTAGCCCAAATGACTGTGCATTGCGGCGTCCTCTTTGTTCAGCCTCTCCTTTTGCTAATGACCAAACACAACAGGGTTTCCCAACCGAAAGATTAGCCTGAGAATCCCCATGTCCGCACGGAGAATAACCAGCAGCTTTTCGCGTGTCTATGCTTGCCTCATAAGACATACATGCAGTTCCCCCATCTACCATCAGTACATATTTTCTTTTTTCCACATTATGCTACTTTCTCTGAATCATTTGTCATTTGATGGAGAAATATATAAAAATGAATGTCACTAACCAATACAGAGTTCATCCACATACAATTATACTCAATGAAACAGATATTTAATCACGTATGTCTCCAAATCACCCCAATAATATGCACGGTCATGGCAAGGTCCCATTCGGATATACAAGCTAGGTCTTAACAGATGGATGTAACTAATATAGAAGACAGCGGGCAGCTCTGCCGAAGGGACCCAGGTGTGCTGCCAGGACGGATGCAGTTTCATCAGCAGCTGGGCAAACCAGACAGGGCACACTGCTTGTTTGCCTGAGGCCCAGATAAACACAACAGGGGTTTGCTGTTATTTCAGCTGCTCATGCAGTCCAGTGGCGTGTGACGGACCAAGGAGCGTTTTCAGGACCCGGAGCTGGCGTGGGAAAGATTATGGCTGGATGACTGTAAGCCTCAACCCCTAAGGCACCATTAGCTCATCACAAGAGTGCAATATTTAAGAACCCTGATGCTCCCTGAAAATCCATTTTCATAAAATAAATAAATTAATAAATTAATAAATAAATAAAGTCCAGGTGCATGTTGTGTCTTTCGATCGAAGCTGAGTGATGGAGGCCCCTCTCTTCTGCAGCCGGCACTCAGAGAATATAATTAGTGATTTATCATTATTCATCATTGATAAAATGGGGCCTGTTGGGAAATTAGAGGGGTGTGGGGGGGGGGCGGAATCTTCAGGTGAGCTTGGACCTTCAGGAACTCAATTTATTCTGTCAGTTATGCCAAACACTTCAAATAATATCCATCTTTATAAGTGACTAAAATGCGAAACTGAGAATAATTGATAAATAAACTGTGAGGAATTTATCTGAGTATTGGCAGCCTTTAGTAAAAAAAACAACAAAATGATTAATGGCACAAATTTTAAAATCTCCTACCATATGAAGGTTCCACAGCATGCATTTTCTTTATCATTTAAAGCATTCACATTATATCTGTGATTAAACCTTGGCTGCCTTCATTTTAAGATTAAGATTATTAATCTATATGGTAATACTAGTTCCCTTTCCTTGTTTTCTCATACCTCTGCACTTTTTCCAGTCTGTATCTCACATGTCTTTTCCTGGACAATCATTAGCCCCAGTGACTCAGGGATCATCGGTAACCTGATACTGTGAATGGATGGTCCGATTCAGGGTGCCTTATGTCCTGGTTATGACTTTCTTGTGATTTACTTAACCAAGCGTAAGTAACAAAGGAAATCAGATGTTAAATTTAAATTGGAAATGTGGATATTTTAAGTAATGTGTGAATTTTAGTATATTGGGAACATTGGAACAATAGCAATACTCTCAGCAGAAACGTGGGAGCGAATGCGAGGAAGCATGTTCTTAAACGGGCTTCCTGGACCTGAAGGAGTTAAATCTCCTCTATTAATTCAAATTATTTCTATACTCGACCGGGTCCTTCATAATATAACAAAATTCTGATCAGCCTCACAGATATATTTATACAAATTATAGATCAAGCAGCGGTGTCTCCTGTAGACATCTTAATTTTAAAGATTAATTAATACTTAAGATTCTCGGGGGGGGGGGGGGGGGGGGGGGGGGGGGGGGGGGG
>JABFEB020000104.1:26813663-26823833 GCA_019775895.2 Stomatorhinus ivindoensis | reverse complement strand
CAGTGTCTAAAAATAGATCGCCATGGAAACGCGAAGTATGGCACCGGCATGGCTGAAGCACTTGAGAGCAGCTGAAGCAGCCTCTGCGCGGTGGGCTCTGCTGGCTTACGAGTGCAGCAGACAAAAGGGTGGTGTGGAGAAAGATTGCCGCATTATCCGGTTTACTTTGACGCCTGGAGAGAAAAAAAAAATGCCCCCAGAGAGTGAATTACTGGCATTGTTTGACAGATTAGTGTGCAGGATTCAAGATGGTCAAGAAAAACAAGTGCTGGCCTCTGACAGAAATGCCCATAGAACTGAGAAAGCTGGTTTGAGAAAGATTTCCAAAGGACAGATGTAGGACTGCAGTCCACACCTCTCCAGCATCCAAATTATTACCTAAGCACCCCCTCACATCTCGCCCTACTTCACCAAGCTCAATCCATCATATCTATTGACACCTATAGTAACAAAGTGAAAAATGACAGCATTAATACCTCAGACACAGCAGTTAGATCTCCTGGCCTAAAAATGTCAGACTAAGTGGTTTTACATCATACCTACAAGGTAGCAAAAAGTGGTTTCCATAGATACGTACCATAGAACACGGGCAAGTGATGACGGATGCCAGGGTGCGACAAACCATATATGTGCTTATTTTTATGAAGATGGATTTTTCATAAGAACAGCTTTATTTGGAAAGAGCGTCAAAACCCCTACAGTCTTTTGATGGCATCTGAGATGACATCTGTCTGTAATCTTGATAAAACTCTGTGATTACAATACCCATTCCGAGCTTGCATCTTTTCCCACCAGATGGAAACGGATCAGGTTGGTAGAGAGTCTGGAAAGGTCACGAGGAGGGTAGGGTGATGTTCGGCTGATTGCAATGCAGAGGGAATGTTGCTGTAACATTCAAATTAACAGTGCAGAACATTGCTCAGTAAAAAACAGGACCTGATTCCTCAAGATATTTTATTGCCTCATAGAGGCACAATATTCTTCCGGCTGCTATTTCCTTGAGACCCGCAGTCCGCTGGTCCTCAGTTTATAGCTCGCTACCTCAAATGGAGGTGCAGACTATAACCAAGAATGCAAAACTCCAGAAATCCATCCAGCTGGAGAAACATGTGAAAATTGTCTTTTTCGATAAAAGCTTCAGCTATGTAACAGAAGTGCACTTACTACTTTCTCAATTATTTGCAATTTCCAGCATCTTCCCGTTTTATAGGTTTTTACTTTTGTGCACTTAATGGTCGGTCTGTATCTATGCCTTATCGTAAAACACTGAGAAATACTGAGGAAAGCAGAGAATATACTGTGGAACAATTTTTATGCAGATAATTATTTTATTAAATCACGCAGTACCTTATACAGGCTGTCCCCGACCTGCAACCTATACGAATTACGATAACTTGCACATATGACCAAAGTTCAAAAAAAGGAAACGTTTATAAAAATTCATTTTGGATTACCGTAAGACCAGCAGCAGGACCCTTCCCGCTACGCGCTCCATGCCGTAAGACTATTGCTGCACAGCAGTGCAACCCGCCCAGCTAAAACATCTTCCTGTTTCATTCTCATCATAGTCCGACATATATCCATTTTGACATATGACCTGGCCATTCACAAGTCAGGTAAAGTCTATACAAGCATGGGCATAAATTATGAGGAGGTGGGGGGTAGGAGGATCGTAACCCACCCCCCAATAATCAAAACCAGCCAATACAACCCTCTGGACCTCCTAAAATGCGTGAAGACTTCAGTCCGAAGTTATGCCCTTGAGTACAAGGAATACAGGATATTCAAGAACTGATTCCTCCTATTGTACATACATCTCTGAGGTTTCAATAAATACATTTTCCCCTCACAATCCCCAGCATTGAGATATACCGGAGATGAAAAGCTAACTGTCCACACAAGCAGCTGAGTAACAATGTACAGAACCCACCTGCTCGCATTTGGCATCTGTGTCATTGAGGGGTTCAGTTCTGAGCGAGCTTCCCTTTCCACTAAAAATGCTACACAGCCCCACAAAATACTTCAGGACAATGTTTTAACCTTTTAGAAAGCCATGTCCTAAAATAAGATCATGCACATTTGCTGCAGTGTGTGCAAAATGACCCATTCTAGACCTCAGTAGCATAATCAGTCAAAACACTACTGTATGATAAATCCAGAGCTAACAGATTAGTGCCTGAATTATTACTGTCTCCTGTGTGGTGAATCTCAGGCAGTTTTGTAATGCTATGGAAAAGCCAGCAGATTAGGGGGAAGAACAGCGACACTGGCAATGCATTGCATAGACTATGAGTTAAACTATGACTATACGTGGTCATGTGCTCAAACCTTTCAAGTCCATCGTCACCCAAAAAGCACCAGTTGCCACATTGTTATGGTTAACTGGCCACTAATAGCCCTGATACAGGCTTTCCAGATGGATCTAGATGAATCAACCATGTCTGAGAAGCAACAATGAACATCTGGTTACAGTTTCTGGCTGTCAGCGAACATCTGGCAACAGTTTCCTGGTATCAGTCACTTTTCCATCGGCGGCATACAATAGGTTGTATAATAAATCTTAATAAATCTGTCCTTTGATAATTGACATGAACTGTGAAGGATTAAGAGAAAAATAATTCTGTGCATTACACAGCTTACTTCAGTGTAGATATGTTTGTTCCTGTTCAGACTAAGGCTGTGATTCTAAGATACACATACTTACGTACCTATAACATCTCTTCACTGATTCATTCATCGCTCCGCTCTGCTCCCTCACTCACATTCTTCCCTCACTGAGCTGCTCCAGTCCCCCCATACTAATTGTACTCAATCACTCCATCACTTCCATCACTCATAAATTCACTTTTGTTCTCACTTTGTCCTCCTTTTTTACTGTAACTAATGCCTGTAACATCAACAATTACCAATAAAAAAAATCTGACATATAATGTACAGTATTTATGGCATTTTATGTATGTTTTTAAAATCAATGAAATAGCAGTTTATGAAACACTTGTCTACAGAGGTCACCCCCCGTAGATGAAAAAACTCCACTCAGATCTCATAAAGACAGTCAGTGACTTTGGCCCTGTTATCGCGACCCCAGTGTTGTTCCTACCATTCTTTCAAGTAGGCAGACCTTCTTATAGACCTTAAAGTTCATTTGACCTCTGTCACTATTCTGCTGTTTGAGAACAGCCGCCTTCAGTGTGCTAATAATTGGCTCTGGTTTTATCTCTGGCCCTAACTGGTGAAATGAGCCATGACAGTATGTGTACCATCTTAGCCATTAATCTCTTCTTAATGTTGAATTTATCGTAACTGAGTGTTATGTCTGTGGCCTCCAAAGAAAAAAAATACTATTTTGTTTCAAGATACAGTATTTGTTTTAGCTGTTGACCACACCATACCACACCATACCATACCATATCATACCACACCATACCATACCATACCATACCACCCCATATCATAACATACCATATCATACCACAGCATACCACACCACACCATGCCATACCATACCATACCACACCACACCATACCATAACATACCGTATCATACCACACCATGCCATACAATAACAAACCATATCATACCACACCATGCCATACAATAACAAACCATATCATACCACACCATACCATATCATACCATACCACACCAAACCACACCATAACATACCATATTATACCATACCATACCACACCACACCATACCATACCACACCACACCACACCATACCATATCATATCATACCACACCATACCATACAATATCATACCATACTATACCATACCACACCATACCACACCATACCATACCATACCACAGCATACCACACCACACCATACCATAACATACCGTATCATACCACACCATGCCATACAATAACAAACCATATCATACCACACCATGCCATACAATAACAAACCATATCATACCACACCATACCATATCATACCATACCACACCAAACCACACCATAACATACCATATTATACCATACCATACCACACCACACCATACCATACCACACCACACCACACCATACCATATCATATCATACCACACCATACCATACAATATCATACCATACTATACCATACCACACCATACCACACCATACCATACCATACCACAGCATACCACACCACACCATACCATAACATACCATATCATACCACACCACACCATACCATAACATACCATATCATACCACACCACACCATACCATACCATACCATACCACACCATACCATTTCATACCACACCATATCATAACATACCATATCATACCACAGCATACCATACCATACCATACCACACCATATCATAACATACCATACCACACCACACCACACCATACCATACCACACCGCACCGCACCATACCATACCATACCATACTGTATCATACATACCATACCATACTGTATCATACCATACCATACCATGTCATACCATACCACACCACACCATACCATACCATACTGTATCATACATAGCATACCATACTGTATCATACCATACCATACCATGTCATACCATACCACACCACACCATACCATACCACACCACACCACACCATACCATACCGCACCGCACCATACCATACCATACCATACCATACCATACTGTATCATACCTACCATACCATACTGTATCATACCATACCATACCATGTCATACCATACCACAACGCACCATACCATACCATACTGTATCATACCATACCATGCCATACCATACCACACCGCACCATACCATACCATACCATACCATACCATGCGATATATCGCATAACTCCATATGTTGTGTAATGTTATGTGCATCATATGCAATATTTAGTCATTTTTTTCATCGTGCTTTGGATGTATTGACTCATCATAAACAAAGGGGTATTCAGATAGATATTACAGATCTTACAAATAGAAATTGCTTCAGCAGGTCAAAAGAAACTTAAATCCTTTCGAAATCTCTTTTGAGATATTTTGATAGAGAGCAGCCCTGAGTTGGGCTGGACTTACCCTCTGTTGGCGATGTCTTCAGCCGCCTGCAGAGCCCACCTATGTCCCCATAGTCTTCCTGGATTTTGGTGACAGCCTCCACACCCCGCAGCTCCATGAGAGAGCGCAGCTCCATGAGGGAGCAGCCGAATTCGCTCCCATGAATGGTCTTGTTTCTTTGGTTCTTTTCATGGAAGTCACTGTTGGTCATTTCCCCCATCGTGGCCAGTATTTCAATTCAGTTTTACTCAGAAGCAGAGAGGAAGGTTACAAAAAAAAAAAAAAATAAGATGACTGATTTGATCAGCGAGAAATCCTTAATCCAGATTTAGAGCTGGATGGAGCAGAGAATCCAGTAAAGGCCGTGGAGCTAAGAGAAAGGATCCCCCTGCTGTAGCAGAGGAAGGCATAAGACCATCCAGGTGCTCTGAAGCCGTCTAGCTGAGTCTTGCTCTCAGGGTTGCAGTCCAGCACCGCTATGCTTGTACCTGCCCATTCTGCTGCTCTGGTGCTGCAGTTACCTACATGTTAATACCCTCCATCATTCCTTCAGAGAGAGGAACAGAGAGAGAAACAGACAAACAGTCAATCACAGCATTAGCGTCACTGCCATTGAACAGCAATGGTCACAGGACTATGGCTGCATTCACAGAGGTCCCCAGCAGCAGCACGGCAGCATGGAGACCCGTCAGACCCCATCACCGGTACCAGTGAGTTTGTGTGAAACCGTGAGCAGCACACGACTGCGGCAGATGACCTGCCATGCTTTGATCAGCCCCTGGAGCCAGCGTTTAGTGAGGCAGCTCATGAATATCAGAGCCCTGCAAGACAAAATGTTACTCTGGTTTAGCGTTGCGTGCATTTCTGATGGCAGCCGTGAAATCAAAGGGGCTCACTGCTGTTCACATAAACATTGCCTACGTACTGGTGCTGGAAAACGTGATCACTGGTGGAGTGATTGATACTTGGCTTTGATGACTGTTATACCAAGATCAATAAGGTCAATATCCTCCTGATTGCCCAATTAAAACTAGAGGAAATGGGCTTAACTATGCAAAGCACATATGCACATTAAAGAGTCACACGTGGAACTTCACCAAACATTTACTTTCACCATCTCCACCACATGGATTTCACACAAAATAAAAACGTGCACACTGTCCAGTCTTCATATCTGCCCCTTTAATGCATTACATTGGGAATAGTTCTAAATTACAAACTCCCAAAGATCTCAAATCCTTCATATTAATATCACCACAGGGATCATCAAAATAAATTCATAGCAGAAACAGCAAGCCTACTAGCTTAATGCACCATAATAACATCCCCAATAAAGTGGCCAATATATTTATGGTATAGCTGGAAAGACAATACAAAATAATCAACAAATCAGTTTACTAAGTGATCACACTAATTCGGAAAAACTTATAGTATATTTGAATAATGATATAAAATTATTTGATGTTACCCGTGATCCATTTTTGCGATGCCACTTTAGACTAATGTTTCCACACAAAATGCTACCCTTCATCTCGTTTTTTCCCCTTCTTTTTTCTTCTTTCTCTTCATTCGCAGAAAAAAATGCCAGAACATGCCATGTTTATCAGTCCATGTTCTCCCAGCATCATACAGATGTGTCTGTCTGTACTGGTGACTTTGGTTTCATTTGCGCCTGTTTGCAGAGGTCTGAACATTTCCAGATCTAGGAGATATTTTGTTTCCTGTAGAGACACAAGGTCTTAATTACCCTGGATAATTAGGCTTTTAATCACTGTAGCTCTACTATTTGATAGAAAGGGAATTATTTGTTTTTCATTATAAAGAAATTAAACCATGGAAAAAATAGTATTAAGATTAAGATGCACTTTTTCGATCCCAGGGGAAAATTCTGGAATCTATGAATCCCAGCCAGTTTTATTGTAATCATTATTTAGCCAGATGTACCATCAAAGAGCAGTCTGTGGGGGAGCTCTCTGAGGCTTCTCCCTAACGTGGTGTAAAATGTCTACAGGGTGTTTAATGATTCTGCAACCTTATTTAGAATAAATCAGACAGTGTTTTTCCTACGTTTTTATAGTCATCCACTGAATTGAATTCCGTACCATTACCGCTCATACCCTCTCACATTATAGCTCTATAAGCAACAAGCCAGAATTCATGGACAGATATTTTTGATACATAAGAGGTGCAGACCCCGGTTGTTCATTCCTTTTTCCTGGGATCTGTTTCAGGCACACAGGTTTACTGACACGGTGGACATAATGGTGAAGGGGGGGGGGGAGTTTCAAAAAAAGACGACCCGAGAGCAGAGGCAAGCAGTCACGCAGGGGACGGGTTACGCGTTGCTCATTATAGACATCGGTCCGATTCCGTCAGCCTCCGTTCCATTAACAGAAAGGGAATTCAAGAGCATTTACCCTTTCTGCATCTGCAGTGGCTGCACATTACTGTTATAATGCAGGGCAGCGCAGCAAGGCCTTCAGAACAGGAGCACATTTGCCCTTAAGCCCATGTCTATATGGGCACTGATCCACGCAGAGATGAACTTGTACCATCGCCGCAGGCATCCTGCAGATAGATTCACAGCACAAACAGTGAGCCCTAGTAGCTTAATGTGCCGTAATAACATCCCCAATGAAGTGGCCAAAAGACGTGTAGTGAGGAATTGACTGCATTATAAAAACCATATACTCATCCATCCACCCTTCTTCTATTCTGGTCAGGATGGGGGGGTGAGCAGTGAACAGACCAATAGAAATGCATTAATTATTCATTTTGCTATAATCCATACACAATTACATGAGGAACCATAGAACAGGAAGTTCAAGGAAGGAATTTTCCAGAGACAAGCACATCGCAGTAATTACAGCTAAAGCTGAACTTCAAAAAGATATTGAAAAATTCATAAAATTACAGAGCACCCTGGGATTATCCCATATGGACCACAGCCACCAGACATATATTATAATATTGCAATAAAGACAAATATGTATCAGAATTAGGATAAATTGAAGTAACTGGTGAAGGGTTGCTGGAGTAAATTCTAAATCAGCCCTACAAAGACCATCTCCACAGAATGAAGCGGAAGATTAGATGATGACAAGAATCTGGTCAGCAGTGAGGACATATCGATCGATGCTGAAGAGTGTGAGAGGTGAGCTTGTACCCATTGTGGTGACGGCTCACATACATATGATAATAAACAATAGCTGACATATTTGTGATCTTTTTTAGGGTTGTTTATTTTCTATTTTTCTAGGATTGTTTTTCTCAGCCAGTGAAACGACAGCTTGATTTTCTGCGAACCAGAAAAGTGAGTCCTGACACCAGACATGGAGCCCATTGATGGATTTGACTTTATGGTCCGCTCTAAATAAGTTGTACTGCATCACCACTGCTCATCCTTGCTGTTTTATTAGAATATCAGCACAGCATGGAGACAGTAACCTTGCATCTAATGGACTCCTACACAGAAAAGTGAATACTGATCTGTTGTCACCCAATTGTATTTATCAGTCAAACAAAATGGCTTTCCTGCATCTCCTGTGCATCTATTACCATCCACACTCCCTGCAGGTGAGGCTGCTTCCTCTCTGTCATCTGACGTCTGTGGGTCCTCTAATCTGTCTTCATTTAGACCAAGTGCAAATCCACACCCAGGAAGAGTGGTGAGTCACATGGGAGAAAGCAGCGTGATGATCTTGCCTGTTCTGGTAGGAAGCTGAGAGATTTCGAATCCAGGAGGAATCATGACTCACAGCTGAGAAAACAGCATGGATTCACGCTGCATTTCCATAAAGGGGAAAACACTGTAAATTATTTAGGATGGTTACCATTTTGACTTATTTTTAACATAAATTACCCCTGCGACTTAAATTTAACGTGATGTAGTCGGGCTCCGCAGACACCAGGCAATGCTGCAAAAGCCATGGGAAAAATAATTAATTCGCTATGCCGCAAAAAGACCATAAAGTGGACTCTGTTTGCGAAAAAGACGCATCTCACATAGTAAGTCACTTGAGCATACAAATTACCTCCAGAACATTATGTCTTGGCTCTAGGGCATTTTACCAGCATATCTCACCAATCTATTTCTAGTTATATAATTTAAACTATACACAATGGAATATGAGCAAGGTCTACAAATGGTCTATTTTTTTATCAACCCCCATTATTACTGAGGAATTTATGATAATCACTTCCTGTCATATGACACAATGCATGCAATTATGCTGCTCAATCTTAATATGTCAGAGCTGCTCATTTCATCATATCATGTCATTTTTGTATATGTTCGGTCTGTTCGCCGTCCTAAGCCAACTGGTTAGCATCCCAAGCCCCCTCGTGAAAGAGGGAAATCTAGGCATCATTAAGCAGCAGACAAAAAACAGGGGTTCTACGTCACTGAATGCGATGTCACCAGTCAAACAGGTTATGTGTGATACAGCAGGCAGTTCATTCATAAACTGGACGGTGCAGCTAAACCATTTGTGACCGAAACGTTCCCTAAAATCAGCCACCGACCTCATTGCCCAGAAGTCTGTTAGAGATGCAGAAAGATTCTGCAATTTTTGCACCGCAGCATGAACATTATCAATACTTAACAGTTAAAGAAGACATACATTTTCTGCTTGACGCTTTGCCATCCATCCATCCATCCATCCATGGAGGCAGCATGGAGCTCAGTGGGGTAAGTCTCGGTACCTGTGAAGGGAAGGTCACCGGTCTGAGCCCAGCCTCAGCCAAAAGGTCATGTCTGTGGACCCCTGAGTGAGGCCCTTAACCCCCAGTTCCATGGGGGCCGCTGCAGGTGGCTGCCCGTCGCTGCCAAGCTTGCCCTCACCTACATGTGCGTCATGGAGGGCAAGATGGGCACAAAGTGAATTTCCCCACAAGGGATCAATGAAGTGTCAATGCTATCATCCATCCATCCATCCAGTCAAGTACAGTGAGACCATTTCAACAGCACAGCTCCGTAGCCATGCCAGTGCAGGACAATGTGAACTAACCCTCACACGGTGCCGTCAAGATGAGTTTATCCAGGCAAGCACAGCCAAGACTTGGGTATGTAGTCTGGGGTGGGAGACGGGGGGGGCGAGTAGGTGGCAGACTGGATGCCAGGAATGTCAGACACACTTTCTGCATATCTAACAGGACTAGATCCTACTGCAGTCCCCAG
>JABFEB020000104.1:26800597-26812393 GCA_019775895.2 Stomatorhinus ivindoensis | reverse complement strand
TTTAAAACATTATTGCCCCCCCCCCCCCCGCCCCCCTCACTGTCTGCCCATTTGGCTGCAAGATCAAGCCAGTATACTGGAACTGCTGGCCCCTGGTACATCTGCTACTGTCAAAATCTTTGTTTATCATCCCTCTCCCATTAGGAAATGTGTGCAGATGGCTGCATTGATCTGGGGACAGGTCCCTTGTGTACAGTCTCTAACAAATGCCGTATAGTTGAATGTGCAGACAATGACCACCTAACCACCAGTCTCACACCGTCACAAGTGTGTCAGGGTTTTTTTGTGCCTTTGCCCCCTATTTCCCAGAAACAGTCACTAAGGGACGTCACTCACGATTCGAGCCCTGACTCTCACTGCCTTCGGTCAATCCACTGGCCAAGTAGCTGTGCGATCATACAGAGCGCAGTGCACGTCATGGTTTGACAGATAAAACACTGGAAATACTTTAAATACACCAGCACACACAGGTGCCTTGCAGAAAAACTCCCTCTTTCTTTGTTGCCATAAAATTAATAAATAATATAATGCCAAAGATGTTATAAAAAAAAAACCCTAATGCAGAGTCACGGGGGCCCTGAAGTTAGGTAGGGCTACACCCTGGATGGGAATCCAGTGCACTGCAACTGTTTTAGCTGAATCTTGAATCTCATTGCCCCACTTCCAGCAACTGGGTCACCTGAACAATGACCACTACCCCTAGTTTTCATCCTATATAAAATATAATTATGAATAATTATATTATAGAAAATGAGATCTGCAGACACATGTCCCAAAATCTCTGTCACCTTCTCTGCTCATTTGAGCCATTCTCTTCTCATACAGGCGTTTATTTGCTCTTCACTAATTGCGCATTTCTTCACACCTCCCTTGTCCTATTATTAGCATTGATGATATTGGACTGATTGACTGGCAAAGGCAAATGGTTTCCAAGGTGACACGTAGCTGTGCTGAGGTAGCCCTGGCTATTTAACACGCCCCCTGAACCTTGGTGTGTGGGACCAGCATGGGCAGAATGTGCCCTAAGCGACTGAGACTGTCGAACCCACAGCAGGACAATATGGAAACAGCCTGTAACCAAAGACATCTTCAGCTGTCCTTCCTCTCACTGTATTTTTAGCAATAGCTAGACGGCAGTGGTAAATATACCGAGACGTAGGTGTTTTTTAACCATCCATTTCTAAAATATCTACTTGACAGATTTTTTTTTCACGCATTTCTGATCAAACTGAAAGAAATATAGAAAAGAGATACGTTCCTTTAAAATGATTTATTTTAACTGTCACACCTACCCTGGGGTCAAATGTCAGGCTTTTCTCATAGTGACATAATTATTGTACGAGTGTGTAAGAGTTACAATAATATTTGTTATAAATGTGCCACAAAAGCTGCACGAAAAATTTTTCATGTGATAAACCAAATTGGGAAGATGTTCATGTGCATGAATCTGAGCACATTTAACAATCGCAAAGATTACTTAGCTAAGCAAGTACATAACCTTTCTGTCAATACAACAACATAGCCACCATCTAATAAAAGAATTGCGAAATTTAGCATGCACTAATAAAATACACGAGCATACTTACCTAGCTTGCCCACTGTATCAGCTACATCCTAATCCAGTATATGAGGGGCAGTGTGTTGAGAGCCTGTGCCCAGGAGCAGTAGGTCGTCAGATCATATCACAAAGTCGGAGCGATTACATCATTGGACCCTTGAGCAAGACCTTTAATCCAAATTGCCCCAGGGCCAGGCTGCCCCTCCTTTCGCAATTGTGCCTCACCTTGGGTAAAAGCATCCCCTAAGCTAATAGTATATTGTCCAATAAACAAAAAAACTAGCTCGTCCTACCCTTTAAAGGGCTCTTCTTATCTTACTTTGACGCATTTTATTTCCATGTCCTGGCAGGACAGCGGTGGCAGGGTCGCATGTTATTTGCACTTGCTGTGTTTCCCTCCATTTTTGCTGCTCGGGACAAGTAACAACGAACAAAACAGCTGCTGGTTTGAGCGCCGGCTGGGTGTTGGTCAGTGCCCACTCACTCCCACGTCCGCAGCCTGCCAGTCCCCGGTGTGGGCACATTGCAAGAGAGGGCTGCTTATCAACCGTGTGCAACTTTTACAAGCACAGAGCCGACAAGGATGGAGGTAGAATTAGCTTTCTCCTGTATAAAGGTTTTTGTATGTTGCTAGTGGACCCACAGACTCCTTTGCAAAACAGAGACGCTTGATCAATACAGTGAAACAAGTATGCACAAGATACAATATATTGCAGTGATGTTTAGAGAAACTGGTTCATCTTCTCTCAGCACTCAGCAATAGTGCTCAATCATCAGCTAATCCGCTAGAATCCATGGATAGAAAGTTGTGATTTGATCAGAGGAAACACGGGGTGTTTCTTAATACCAAGAACGCAAAGGTCGTACTTGTGGTCTTGGCAAGACTGGTCTTGTTAGCTTGCCTCCCAAGAATGAACTTGGGGTGCAATGAATCATGGAATTGGTCTTGTTTGGCAAGGATGCAACCGATGTGTCCTTGATAATTGGGGAGGGACAAGAACGACATCTGGAGATTTTTACCGTCCTCTGTACCTCTGTTTATGAGTATTGGATCTGGACTTCCGAAGTAGAAGATGACGTGAAGCGGGCACCAGAACACAAATATGGCCAAGTACGCATACTGAGAAACACGCGTGTTGTGACCAGGGTTCAAACTGTCGTGGACTGTGTGGATGCCCCGACAGCCCACCATGGGAATAAATGACAAAGAACAAGTCAATATTTTACATGTATTATTCAAATCCGAACGATATGTTCTTATGTTCATTGTTTGTTCGTACAGTATTTTCTCCAGTGGTTCCTTCAGTAGTTGATAAAGGTTTACATAATTAACAGATATTGTAACAAATATAGTACTTGTTTGAGATAAAAGATAAGTGACAATTCATTAATGAGCAAACAAGAAATCAGTTAGTAACTAACACTTAATTTGTGGTTAATTAGTACATAATTTTCCCTTCAAGTAAAGTGTTACTTATCATGGTTTTAATTCTAGTCTACTCCAGTTTTCAACATCAATACTGCCTTTCACTGCAGTTCTCCCTATCAGACACAAAAGAACAAGCAACTGATCCTTGATCCATGCTCTATAGTCCCTAACATTTCCCAGAAAGCATAATTCTGTACTGTGAAAGTCCACAGTTATCATTGGTCATGCAAGTAATTTCTTTAACCTTGTCAAGCGTGTGGTGGCATTGCTGACACAATCAAGCCAAGCCAATCAATGTACAATAGCAGACAGACCTATGGTTATATTTAAAAAAAACGTAAACAGGAAGTAAGGTGGCTGATATTAAGCATGTATGTCATTTCCAGCTGGCATTCTATTGGAGAGACACTGTATAGCTATCAGCTACTTCAAGGAAATTTCTTAATTAGCTAACACGTGAAAGTATAAAAGAATTAAAGTGTTGATTCTGTTGTAGCTAGTTAGCTACTTATAAAGCCTTTTCTTCCCACCAGATGAACATGTCGGTGAGGAGGCACTTAGCGAGGGTGTTAGCCTCACTCTTTTTTTGTTTGTGTTTTTACATCTACAATCAATAAATGCTGAAAATATACAGCAGAAAAAGGTTGCATTTTTTGAAGCAGCCTGTTCATTTCTTTTTGTTTTGTATCATTTTAATGTGACAATATTTTTAATAATGTTCTTAGAAAATTAGTTACTAAAAATTCATGAGTATAGACTTTCAATCCTTGGGTGATAATCAACAAATAATGTATTTGTAAGTATTCCCCCCCACAAAGATTTGACTCCCACCATCCCATATTTTCATAACTCATGACCATATGTTGCCATACATGTAATTAACCACAAGCAATGCCACCCAAACAACCAGACCTCAACAATCCAATGTAACAGGATACCCAGTAACGATGCATAAAGGTCCTGATTGCTCAGCCAAAGCCCATGAGAAGACAGAAACTGCTGAAGGGATGAGAACTGAGCAGTGTCACATGGTATAGGTGAGTGCTTGCTTGCATCATGCATCTGTAAGTTGGTTTAAGCTCTGACGTTTCTCCACGATGCTTGTCTCACACCTTAAAACCTCAAAAACAGCGTGTATTACTCTGAAGACCATGAGGTGAACAAATGCAAAATGTGCATGTCTCCACTGTTCATAACATGTGCAGTCGCTCAAAGAAAGAAATACAGGCTGATGAAAAACAAATAAATACTTCGTACTGAATTAACTATTTATGTGGAAAATAATGTGTGATCTTGCAAGGGGAAATGTCATTTTACATTATGTAGAGACATACAGTACTGAAAAAGACAGTCAAGCAAAACATTTAAAATAAAACCTGATATATGGACAATGAAGGCATAATAAACATGGCTGCCCATATTAGCCAATTGCTCTGAAATGGCTGAAAACTGGAATCAATCATAAACAACAATCAGTTTTGATTACACTGTTAAAGTTTGAATTTGGTAAGCACATTTTGACAATTGAACTGTCTATAGGATGTTGAATAGTCGTTTAGACAGAATTCTGTTTTTGTATGTTTGAATATATATCCTGGGTTGCATCAGTGGAGTCAGATGCAGTGTGATCAAGGCTAAATGTAATGTGTAAATTAATTATCTTTGCACCAAGTAACTGTGCAGTTATTATCAGTTTTAAGGCTTAATAGTAACAGACATCTTGCATGCATCATTAATTTTGTGTTGCTGTAGTGGACACCTCATGGGAGTTTTACTTCTGAGGGGCAGAACAAAAAAATGAATGTTTCAGAAAGATAACCAACCAGATTGTTGAGGAAGCGGGTCCAAGCAACTAGAGGAGATGGGACCAACCAATCAGATATCTTAGTCCCACCTCCCCTATTTGCTTGGACCTGCCTCCTCTACAATCTGATTGGTTATCTGTCTGAACCAATATTTTTTTGTTCTGCCCTCAGAACATTTTTGTGTAAGTAAAACTCCCACGAGCTAGTGGATCACTCTGAAAAGAACTTTGAAAACATAGAATATGCTAGAAGAAGGGCAGCTTGTTTACATTGTATGTAGCAGTAAAAAGGGAGTAGGTAGGCTTTGTCAGAGTGTGGGGCAAATTAAAATAACAGTACATTTAATGAGTCGTTCAGAGCTGTGACTTTCAATGAATTCATAAACCTAGTGTTTTTAATCAGCACTCTAAGTGGGTGAATCATACAGTCCAGCAAAGACACTTTCGAAGGACTGTTGTCTCAACCATGGATTCAAACTCATAGCAGTAGGAATAGTGCTTTATGAAACATCTCCCCCTCCACACTCAATCCCACATTAGGTTGTTTATATTTTCTGTTAGCTGACACTTAAGGAGAGATGAAAATATGTTAATGGATAGAAATGTCAATCAGGTTACTTGAGATTTCTCTGTATTACATAAAACCTGTGAAGTGCACTAGCGAGTGAGTGTGAATCATCTGGTTCCAGCACTGAAAAAAAAACTCAGACCCTAAACTGGCTGCTAATCCAGATTGATACTGAATACCCTGCTAAATTTTTGTGTTGTAGGAACGTTTACCGTACATTACAATTACGGTACAGAAACGTTCGAAATGTCCAGTTTTCTTGTTGTTCCTAGATTGTTATCCCACTACTGCCACTAATACTACAACTAAGACTCTTAATACAAAATTCAACAGTGGGCAACACCCTCACTTCACACATCAAAGATCCTGGCATCAAGGTTTGATGGCAGGTTCATAGTATATCCTTCTAGTACTTCTAAGAAATAATATTTTGCTATAAAACAACGTTTTCAACATTAATTATGTTAAAGGGATGTTTAGGTGATAATTTCATCGTGTGGACATTGACAGAACCTTTAGAACATAGAAATAACACTCTATTAATTTCACAGTAGGAACGTTCTCTGCCAACTTTGAGAAGGCCTTAAAGTATCATTGGCTGAAGTTTTGGGAACGTTCCCCGTTAGCTGAGCTGCTCTTGCATCCTGAGCTGTTCCCAGACTCCATCTATATGCAATAAACACAAAACTTGCACAAAAAGTTACACTTCTGAAACCCTTCATTAAGTACAAGCCGTTTTAAAAAACTGGATTAAATCTGGTTTATCGGGAGAACCCAGGATAGTTCCGCGTGCCGATCAAACCTGCTGCCCCCTCAGGGGCACGACTCCTGGGTCTCCCCTTGCTGACTGTAACTCTGTGTGCTCAGCAGTTGCTGAGGACACTTGATAATTAGCTAACAGCGAGTGAGCTGATCACGGCCACCACTGAGGCTGTCCCTGTAACCATGCCAAATCTGTCTGCAGCAAAGAACAGACTGTGGGCTCCATCTTTGCTGCAGAACCAGGCCTTGTCACTCTGTGGGTGTCCTTCTCAGAAGAATATAAAAACAAATATATCAAAATGGCACAATAGGCAGTAAGTAAAGAGAGCGGCATCATTGCTAATACTACAGCATTACAGCAAGCTCAAGTTACAGGAATGCTAATACTATAGCATTACAGCACACAAAACTAACAGCAATGCTAAAGTTGTAGCATTATAGCACACACAACTTACAGAAATGCTAATACTATAGCATTACAGCACACACAATTTACAGCAAAACTATTACTACAGCATTGTGGCACACAAAACTTACAACTATGCTAATACTATGGCATTTTAGCAAACACAGCTTACACCAACACTAATAGTAAAGCATTATAGCACTCACAATTATAAGCAATGCTAAAGCTATAGCATTATATTACACACGACTTACAGCAATTCTAATGCTATAGCATTATAGCACACAATGTAAAGCAATGCTAACTCCATTATAGTATATACAAGAGATGCAGCAATGCAAAGACGCTCCTATTATAGGATACATGGGGCAACAGTGCTAATAATACAATGTTATAGCATATGCAAGGTGAAGTAAAGTTAATCATACAGTGTTCTAATAAACACAATACAAAACAAATAGCACAGCATTAAACTGTGTCCCAGCTCTGGGAATTTTAATATTGCAGCAACACAGCACTCATAGGGGAATCCCAACAAATAGTATGGCATTCCAGCAGATTCTTACAGTTTTTCCTCAATCAGTTAGACACCCCTTTGAATGAATTCACCAGTCAGTCAGTTGCTGATTCAAATACCACAGATTCATGTACTTTGTTTCTACAACTAAAAACAAATTACTGGTGATTCAATACAGTAAGCAATTCTGATGCACACATGTCGCAAAAGTCTACACATACATCTTAGGGTAGTAGCACACCTCTCACCAGAAGTACAACTGTGTCTTTCGGAGCAACACCTCAGTCAGCCATTAAAACAAGGAACGAATGCAGGAAGAGGTAGAAGAAGATGCAAAGGAGGAAGGAGAAACAAACATATCAAATGAGATGGGTGAGTTTTATTGATAATGTCAGAAACAGAACAGAGATTATTAATTCTCTTCACCTGCCCCATCTTGCTCTCTACAAGACACACATATGGATGAGAGATTCTTGGGGGTCATAGCACAGGGTCAGTCAGTCTGCAGCCCCCTGGAACTGGGGGTCAAGGGCCCTGCATAAGGGCCCACAGATGTGTAACTACTCTACTAAGGCCATGGCTGGGCTCAAACTGGTGACCTTCCAGTCACAGGACAGAGGCTTAGCTCACTGATCCACACAGCATCCACAAGGTGAATAGCTAGCAAGTTCAGGCCGATTTTGAGTTGGTATATTGTAGATGGAATAGTTAACAATAGAGTTGCACAGTATGGCTTTTCCATGCTTAGGAGCAGAGTTGGGTAATCCATGACCAGAGAGTAAAAATCCAGTCCGGGATTTTGCTTCAACCAACCAGCCAGACTTTTACTTCCTATACCTGAATTACCCAACTCTGCTTAGGAGACACAGTGACTATGCGGACATCATAAAAAAATCACCAAACAGTGGGAGAAACTGCCTCTTCAGTCCAGAAGAAGAAGAAGAAATCACCAGTATGGTGTTAGCAAATAATACCATCAGACTCAGAGAAATACAAAATCACACCATGCAAGACAATGGCATTTCCCATGATGTGTGCTGTACTGTCATATCCACTAGTGATTGTGTACTGAGAAGAAACAGGACGAGAATCAAGCAGATATTTGGAGTTCTGCTAGAGAGGAAGAGTGAGCATGTGAAATATATGCAACATGCATATCTTTCACATGAATATCTTTCAGTATGAATATTACTTTACGGTGTAATTTCACTCTGTTATTGCCTATGCACTGTTCTACAGCAACATCACCAAAGAAATCTCTAGCTCTACAAAATACTTAGTTTGATGTGAATGCAGAATGAAGATGTGTATGTTAATGAGGCTGGATTCATATTGACCAGTAACATCACAGCATCTTATGGTACAGAGATAAATTTTAAAATGCAGTACAAGAATACAAGAAAACACATAGAGAGCTCAGGTCTTATCCTGCTGTGCATGTGTATTTAGCCACAAGATCTCATCTGCATCACAAAGGAGGTGTTCTCTGGCCAAACAGCAGAGAAAGATGTTTAGAATGATGGATCCATCCTTGATAAGCCCAAGAAGCGATCATCCAAGCCTGCTCACATAGCCTCAGGTATACTGACCTGATCATAAGAGTTCCTATTATATACTATCCATTACTAATTA
Organism: Stomatorhinus ivindoensis; assembly: GCA_019775895.2. Taxonomy (NCBI): domain Eukaryota; kingdom Metazoa; phylum Chordata; class Actinopteri; order Osteoglossiformes; family Mormyridae; genus Stomatorhinus; species Stomatorhinus ivindoensis. The sequence goes on along the minus strand of JABFEB020000104.1, from coordinate 26,803,717 downwards.
AAAAAAACTGGATTGACTATGGTGGAAGGAGGATCACTTGGATGTGTGGGCGGGAATTGATCCATTCTTGGACGATCCCTGAATGCTGAAAACTAGCGTTATCCCATGACAGCGTAGGCAGGGTGGCTTGGGGTACTACGCTGTGTCTGTGGGGGTGGGAATAAAACAACACTGAGTCCATGGAGGAAGTCCACAAGAATAGGAACGCTGTATTGGTCAATAGTGACATGGCGATGGGCCACCTTAATTAAGACTTAATGCAGCAAGCGTTTTCAGTCTTGCTTGCTTTCATTGTTGCTTTTTAGTCCACCAGTTCTTCTGCCTCTGTGACACTTTTTGGTCAGATTCAGTCCCGCCTCATCAACATATAAATCATCCATTGTCTCACTGTCCACTTCAGGCTAGTAACACAGTGTGTACAGTAGGCAACAACACAGTCAAACTACTGAGTGCTGTAAGGAGAGTTTCCCCATAATTTGATGGTCCATGATGTCAGCATGGTGAAAACAGGTATTGTGTCCCTTAGACACAGAAAAACCATAATTGTTCAACTTTCCTACCTGACTTACCTGTTTTCGTTGTGAAACATCCCAATTACCATAGCTACAGTACACAGACTCAAACTGGCTGGACCCACTGCCCAGGTTCTTTCATAGCCATGACTGATGACACTATCAACTATCATCCCATTTGATATGTTCCTGTTTATTCCCTGTCCTCTCCACCTTCCCCTACCTCATCCCCTCTGTACTATTACTGGTTCCATTGTCTTCCCTGACTATCTTTGTCACATTTACAGTATATACTGAGGAGTATATAGGGATCATGCATACACATTGTATCTTGATGGCTGGCTTGTGTGTGTAGAGCTTGTGTGTGTGTAGAGTTTGTATGTGTAGAGCTTGTGTGTGTGTAGAATCTGGCAAAACATGGGTATCAGAATTGCTAATTGTGTTGAAACAACAGTAATGTGGCTACAATTCTGGAGACAAAGTTCAGAGATGTGTGGTGGATGCATCACCACTGGATGATTGGTGAATTCATTCAGTCAATGTGTGTAATTGAGTAACTGTAAGCAAGTTTGTCCTTCTGTGTTTAAGGTTTGTCACTGTAATTTTAGTTTTTTGGCTTTGTATGAATAGTTTCAGTAAATTGGGTAATTATTCTGAGTAGGGTGTGTAACCAAATGAGAAAAACCGTAATTCTGGTTTTTAGGATCCATGGCATGTCATTTTTGTTCCAGATATGATATGATTAAATACCAACTAAGTAGACTGTAAAGACTATTATTTGAGATATTATGAAATAATTATGAGAGATAGGTCTGTAAAGACAGTTTAGCCTTTCTGGACCCAATGAACTTATCATATACTGTTAATAATACATCTAGCCGTTGAATAATTTCCAATTGAAGAGTTCCAAAATTCACTCATTTCTGTGGAGCGAGTTTTGGCATATTTAACAAAAGTTCTTTGGATTAAACGAGGACTGAGTGAGTTTTTGTTCCCGACACCATATCAAATGATAAGGAATCTTGATAAGATCGTAGGTGGTCTCATCTCAAAAACAATAAAAAATGGACCAAATCAGTTTTGGAAATTTGCTACTCAATTATTCCAAGCAATAAAGATTGTCTACCACTCCTCGGTTTTTAATACCAATCAATGCTGCATAAATCAAACAAATCAATTTGAAGAAACTTCAATCTTTTATCCATGGACGCCGATGTCCCTCAACCCTTTCAGAAAACACCGGCTGCATTTAGTCTTTAATAGACGTGACATCTGTCAGCATTCTGTAAGGACTCTATCAAGCCTGATTAATTAAGGGGTCAGCTGGAATTAGCACTGGCATGTCCAGTGGGGCTTGGAGCACGGTCACGTATCGGGACAGCTGCAGGGAATGCAGTTATGCTGTTCCAGACACGACCCCATCACGAAGGCTGTGAGCATTACACTGCCTCTCTGCTTCATCTGAGACGATGACACAGCTCAAGGTTTCTGCACTGATCTAAAGGGTTACACCTAATCAGTGCCCTAAGTATAGTGAGTCCCAATGATTATGACTCACTGCACACCTCTTATAAAGGCACACCGAAAGAGCTCTTTATAATGTTCTTTATTTCAGCTTGGGTCACAGACATAACTTAATTTCCCTGCGGCAGTGCAGCCAGGATTTTTGAAGCCTGGCGTGACTGTACCTAATGGTATCTGATTAATGGTAGTCAGTGGTTAGAAATCAGTAATTTGTGACATGAGCAACACTCATTCTTCTAAAATTCAAAAACTGCCATCGCTACTGCACCTAAGAAACACTATAAATTCACTTCACAGACAGAGTAGGTGTGTCATCTTTACTGTATATCGGAATTATAGCCAAATATCCAAGCAAAAGAAACAGGTCTGTGCTGCCAACGCTGCACGATGGCCAGAGAATAGCATGAGGTATTATACTGGCTGTAATAGACAAACTAAATTTAGACTTAAAGACACTTTGGCTCTCCTCTTCAGCATCTCTTTCTGTAATTCCTAATCACAGATGCAGTCACTGGACTGCAGCCTCACTGAGCCCTGTGCCAAAAGGTCGATAATCACACTTTAGGAGTGCCATATAATATTTGAAATATTATCTCAAACAGCTGAAGGTATTATTAGTTAGGGTTCCAGCCACTATTTAAATGAGAAGGTCCAATTTTTGACAAAGAAGTGTTTAAACTTTAACTGGCATATTGCGTAGCTTTGTTCCTCAACGTATTGACATTAATAGTGAAGTATGCTTCAAGTGCAGTGAAGCAGGGCAAATAAGGAGAAAGCAAATATGGAAGCCTTATGACTAAAGTATTCCGGGAAATGCAGTGATTGAGCAGGCTCTTATATTTAAACGGGACACGCACCCAGCCACTTTCAATGGACTGATGTTTTAGTGGAGCACTGTGGAACAGAAGGGGACTCCAGTATGACATATTCTGACGTGTTCTGTGGAGCTATGACCTCCGTGGAGAAGCCTCAGGCTTCCGCAGCCTTTGAAGGCACCTGCATATCTGAAAAGACCACCAGGCTTTCACACTGAGCTCGACTCCGTTCGTCTCATCCCACCCACCCCCCCCCCACGCCCCCCCAT
>JABFEB020000104.1:26782291-26796955 GCA_019775895.2 Stomatorhinus ivindoensis | reverse complement strand
ACCTGCAGCTGGAGCCACGCTGTCTGCAGAGAGGTGCATGACCCAGGAACGCGACCATCCAGAGCTGCTACCTGCAGTTGGAGCCATGCTGTCTGCAGAGAGGTGCATGACCCAGGAACGCGACCATCCAGAGCTGCTACCTGCAGCTGGAGCCACGCTGTCTGTTCTTTAAATCAGACTATAACTAACTGGTCATATTTTGCAAAACATTAGTTTCACAATGACTTTTTAAGTTAGAATGAGACTCCCACCGTAGCCAGAAGTTTTTATATAAACTTCGGTCTGCATTGTCTGCCCATGTGTGTTCAGTATGAAGTGGAAGCTTCTCTATATGACAGCTGCTGGGTCAACAGAACTCAAACAGAACCATTATTGTCAATCTCCAGCACAACCACTACAAAAAAGGCTTTTGTGGATTTCAATACGAGAGTTATTATATTTGCGCTCTCATGTGACATATGATATAAGTCGTATAGCACTGCAAAAACTCACTTGTTACTATGGTGACATACATGACCACAGTGCAAGATGTTGTTCACTGCATCTCCCCTCAGTTAAATTCATTTTTTACGATTATTAAAAGAAAAACAATCAATCTGTTATTGCAGCATAATTAATTTTCCATCCACGAGAGTGAGCTTTGTCATAAATTACTAATGGTATGGCATGTGCTCCAAAGACTCAGGCTGAATCCAGAACAGGTTGTGTTAATTTTCTTCAAACAGTCGTTAGCAAAAGCTTAATAATCATTTTGAAAAGTCAATGTGCCCCGTGCTGCTCATCTAATTGGCCTGTGTCGCGATTGGGGGACAGGCACATTTTGGGACATTTTGAAAGTCACTGTGACTGATCTAATGGACCTGTGCATTGATTTATTAATTAATCAATTAATTCATTAGTTAATTTTCTGAAAAGCAACTTTGGCTGCAAAGGGCAGGAATCAGCAAAGGTGCCCTTAAAATCACAAACCATCACATACATGGCAAACATGCTACGTGTGTCATTTTTTGATGTATTAAGGCTTGGTTATAAAATAATTAGTAAATGTTTTTGACGTTATCAGTACCTGAAAACCTCAGCTTTAGGATAGAGGGCCCTCAGGACATGCTAGCCCTGGGGGGGGGGTTATCCCCCTGGGCTTCTCCCTTGCACACAGCCAGTCCTACATCTCTGCTCTTCTGTCACCTCTGAAACTTTAAACAAAACATTGATATCCAAATTTCCAAAGTACTCGTGAGCCAACTTTCAAAGAAATTCAAATGTATTAAGGTTTTATTGCTAATTATGGTTCCCTTCTACATAATTTGTTTCGCTTGTGTGAACAATCACATTGCACTGACTATTTTACTGTTCTGATATAAATGCTACAACTATCTCATGTAATAAAAAAAAAAGTGTCTATTTTAGCAGTCTTTTTTTTATTTGTTGATTCTATTTAAACTGTAACACCACATTTTCCCAAGGAATATTACTGTTCCTTACCAGAATCCACATTATATTATTAGTAACATTTCCACATGCACATTTCCACATGCATTCATCAAAACCAACAGTCAAAGCCCTTATAAGAAATGTGCCAAGCTAATTCCAAACCCTGAAAAATGTGTGTGACCATATGAATGGTGGAAATGACAGTACAAGGCCAATATTACTAGTCTGAGGAGTCTTGATTTAAATGTTCTTTTCTTGAATGTTTGCATGGTAGGCATTCAAAGCTAGTAAAATGAAATGATGTGCATTGATGATAAAATATTAAAAACAGCAAAAAATTGGCTGGTTTCAGAAGTAGTTCTATAATGTATGATTCAATAAGGCATCTGACCATCTTTGAGTTTCCCAGAGATAAAAGCTTGTCAAAAAAAAAGTCAGATGGAAGGGGAACCAATACAGAACCAATAATTCTAGGGAGCCTTTAGAATGTCCAGCATTCCTTAAAAAAATCCTGCCGCGAGCCGGGCGCTATAAGGCTATGGGTTCACCCTGAGCTCACTGGATTGGCATCCCTGGAACTCACTGCATGTCTAAAACATCCCTCTTGCTGTCCAGTAAATTGCATGGGTAAATTATACACATCAGTATATAAATAGGAAAAATTAGAAGACATATTATTTTAACATCTGCACTGTCTCAGTCATTGTCAAATATATCATAATACTCAGTAACTGGAAGGTCCTACCAGAATGACAATCCAGAACAAAAATGGCAGGGCAGGACAAGCTTACAGCACCTGTAAGTGAAGTGGCTGCACTCTTCTTTCTAACTTTCCACATTTGCCATCCTTTGGTTCCACCATCTCCTGTAGAGTTTCAACAAGTCATTAAAAAATGGAAAAAAATTAAGCTACTCTCTTAGAACAAACATTATTGGAATGCGAGCAATAATTGAAAAATGAAAGCTGTCAAGGACAAAAAAACGAAGCGATGTTCTCTTATTTTAAACATATGCACGTGATTTATGTAATGTGAACCTCTATATGTGTTTAAAGATGAAATTTCCATCCATCTGTCTACAATAACCTGTCATCCAGTGCGGAGTCCTAGCAAGCCTGGAGCCTATCCCAGGAGCCAAGTGACACGGAGAGGAAACCCTGGATAGAATGCCAGCCCATTAGAGTGTCACACACTAAGGGCAGCAATCCACATATGCCACATGTCTTTAGAAAATACACATACAAGAATGGCGAGAGCATGCAAACTCTGGTAACATTTTACTTAAGGCCATGTTTTTAGTCATTTATAAACACATTCATAACAAATAATAATGCATCCATGAAGCATTATAAACATGGCTATAAATATTTATTTTAAAACTTTGTAAGGCAGTCATAATACATAATACCCATGGCTATAATGTATATAACACATTATAGCCATGTGTATTATGCATTATGACTGCCTTACAAAGCTCTCGTCTATAAATGTACCTTTACGGTGCATTATAATGGCCAATATAAGCATTAAGAATGCTTTGCACTGCATTATAAAGGTATCTATAGTGTATCATAGATGAGACCTTTATACAGCATTCATAATGCATAATAAATATGGCTATAATGTGCTATGCCTTTTTATAAATATTTATAGCCATGTTTTTAATGTTTTATGACTATATTATAATGCATTATGAATGTGTTTATAAATTGCTAAAAACATGGCCTTAAACTACATGACCCAAACTCCAAACATAAACAGAGCTACCACACCTATTTGCAGATACAAATAATGGGTAATGCTTTACATTAACTGCACCATCATTATGGATTCATAGAACATTAAATACGCATATATATTGCTTTTATAGTGCATTCATAGAGCATTAATAAGCAGCACGTAAATATATCTTAACATGTCTTAAAGCATATATCATATAATATATTAAAGTTTTTAGTCATATATTTGTATTAATTATTAATGTATAAAAAGTTGCTACGGTATTTTGGGATGTTGGGTATACTTCCATGATGCTTATGAATGTTCTATGAATGCATTATGAATGCATTATGAATGCAGTAAATATAAGCCGTTGCCAAATAACGTTACTCGTTCATTTTGCATCATCTTCATTCCCAGAATTTATGAAATTTTTGGAAACTTACAAACAAGTAATGGATAGATATATAAATCTCTATTTTTAGGACCGGACACCAAATGTTCAAAGGTAACATCTCTGCCTTTATGTGAAGGTCATTAAAGACCAGCTACCAAATCCTAAACGTTTAACATAATAACATTCAATAAAAAGGCTAGGTTAGGCTCATTCTACATATCAATAAAGCTGCATTTTATCATTCATTGCAAATTTTAAATATGTTTTTCAGTAGCCTTAGGCTTCATTTATCATGTTGTTAAAAAAATAAAGGGAAAAACAAAATGCAAATTCCAGCATTAAGACATTTCACAAAATACCAGAAGATCACGTAACAGGCAGCTGAACATTCGAGAGGGCAGTGCTGAAGGTCTAGGGCTAAATTATTCCTTTTTTATCACCTGGGTGCAGGAGCATCTAAGCCTTTTGACAGCAGCCCCTATTCAACAGCTGGCAAGACAACTGAACAGGAATTAATGAAGGAAGAGCCAAGTTTCACCCGCATAGTGTGTACCCCCTATGGTGATATGGAGGTTCCAGAAAATTCTGTTTATTGAATCTGCATGCCCAATTCTAGGAACTGCAGCACTTCCAGCAGATGTACTGGCTAGCTGTGGGAACGCACATATATAATGCACCCCCCCTCCACCAATCAATGTATTACTGCCCACATAAAACAGAATCTCCACACCACCTCGCAGCTCTTCTACAGCACGAGGTCTGAGACGGGATTTTATCTTTTTAGTGCAGGACTGCGCTCAGCCTCAAAGCGGATAGCAGAACGTAATGGAGAGGTCGTGCTGCAGTTGTAACGGGGGACCGAAAGACCCCGGCTTCTTCTTAGCCTGCTGCTAGCAGTGATTAGATTCTGAATGAACCCTCCTTGGAGATTCGGCAAGGTGACTTTGAGCTGCCCAGACCTGGAAACAGGAGGCCCCTCCTTTGGACAAGCTGAGGAATGAGAAGAAGGACACGGAGCTCTGAAGACATAGGCCATCCGCCCCGCGGAGCGAGCACAGTGACGCCGCGGCGACTCTCCGTCTTTCTGAGAATCCGAGACAACAACGGGCAAGGGAGGCTATTTTTGGCAGGCGCTGAAGGAGTCTGATTCTGAGTGCAAAGACAGCACTCCAGATACCCCTCCTCCCTTTTCTAACACTTACTTAGCATCACTAACTGGATGCTGTGAGTCTGATAGAGAGGCCACCTGGACATAGGCAGTTTTCTCCAGCTGCTTTCTCACTAATTTAAGTAGGTCAGCTATGCCAGGACAGGACTTAATTAACACTACATAGCCATAGCAAAGGCGCATAAAGAGTGCGTGTCCCTGTGTCGAGCGTCCATCATACGATGCTACCTTAGAGGGGAACCGAAGGATCGTTATCTGGCGCTCTTGTAATTAGTATTTTTACGCTGCAGGTGTCTAAGAATAGCTTACAGGAGGCTGGAGACATAAAGATAGAGTCACAAAATATTAAGACAAAGACTCGCTTGAGTTCATGCCAAACGAAATCATTTGGACACTAATAGCGCCATCTAGACAGCAGCATTCACAAGAACTGAACTCAGGATGATCATATTTAAAAAAAATATCTGCACAGAAATGAAAGCTCCGTAATCTGTGCTTAAATATGTTGTGAACACTTGTGGAGCTGCTCAAAAATGGATAATATTTGTGAATAATAGCATAACTTTTGCTTCCGGGGTATTTTTTTTTCTCACGGGCAGCACAAGACTTTTATAATGCCCTTCTTGCTGCTTTCAGAAATACTTCTTGGTGTCATTTATGGATAGAATGTGTCTATGACTGCAGCCGCAGGTGCTGCTCGAACCAGCAACGCACACCGTCACGTGTTCTGTTAGCACAAACTGCACAAATTATTGGTCATATTGTCTGCATTTCCACAGGCCCTGTTCCAGTTTTTGGTCGATTCGTGACATGTTTTAAATTGGAACAACTATTTCTACCCTGTTTTTTTGTCCCAATTTAGTAATTTTGTATATTTTTTAATGCTCTCCTTTTTCTTTTCTCTGTATAGTCCAGGAAGGATTAAGAAAGCAAAGGGGGGGGGGGGGGGGTCTCGTGTGTGCTGAGAGCCGATAGTTCTTTAACACACGTGTGCCTCACAGACTGTAGGGCAAAGCCTACTGGATACACTGGAGCCCGACTCATCACTTAGAGGCACTTATGCAACATAACGGCGTTTGTTAGACAGAAGAGGCTCGGACAGCACAAGGCCCTGGAAGTATGATGCCACTTATTTTCAGCTGCCTGTAAAGCCTGGGAAATGCAGTGAGAAAACTGCATACAGCAGATATAAAGCGCCTGCACTGGATACCACCTTTACCTGCTGAACATACATGGAAGCAATGGTGAAGAGGCAGATACAATAATGACAATGTATCCATACCTAATGCCTAAGTTTAACTGAAGACAACACTGTGCACTGTAGCAGTGCAGTAGAAGATTGTTAGCTTCAACTCCTCATGGGAACCTCAGGTTCACTGAGGTGTTGACAGCACTGCATTCTACCCACCAGCTGGGATTACAGCCGACCGACCCATTTCATTTCGATCTAAAGTACTGTGGAATATATTAGACTGCCAAAGAAAATTGTTTAGATTATCACCATGTTGGCATAAAACTATGATTTTATGTTTGTCAGAGTGTGTCTTAGCCATTTCAAAACCTCTTGGAAAATCACCCCATTATTTTCAGTAACCATCCAATATACCCAGGTATTTGTTGACCTAACCACTAGAACATTGTGTTTGGCTAATCAATATGCCACCATACTTTTTGCGCTACTGTCTCTTGGAATATATTCTGGTTTTTTTTCCTGCGCAAATATTACTTACTGGCCCAATAAACAGCTCTAAAACATTTGCAATGTTCTGTATGTGGCCCTGTAATGCAGATAGTGCAGATAATCAATTTCAGCAGCACAAACAGAAGAAGCCACCGCGTCAACAAGGACGGAGTTATGTGATGTTAATGAATATATGGATATATTCCCCCGAGAGCACAGACCAAAGACCCTGGCCGCATCAGCCAGTGGGTTCCATCTCCACGGATGAGATCTCTCAGATTAGCTGCATTATTTCCATCCAGGTCTTGAAGCGATGGACTGTACAGCAGCATAAGGTGCAAATGACGAAGAGATGCTATGGAGACCAGTCCTGTTTTAGCTGTAATCATCTTTCGAAAAGCCTGTATTTAAGATTCATGTGGCTGAGGCAAGCTTTCTACCTGGCTGAACAAATATTTGACCTTTAGGATATATGTCTTTTTTACTATGTGCAGAATACTACAGTAAATCTTTTTTTTTTTTTTTTTTTACTTAAATCAGTTAAGAATGCTTTTTCTGTATCGCATACCTGGATATTTCCATGAAACATAAAATCTAATGATGGTTTCCTCGGTTACAGTTTGAGTCATCCTTACGGTGAATTCTTAGGCGTCAGGAATAATTTTACGAAGCGAGATTCCTTGCAGCTGGCGGAATTGTGCTATGCCATTATGCTCTTTGTTTGCTTGCCGTCTATTAGGAGTGTTCCAGGCTCGCAGTACAGTCACAGACTGCTCCAGAGAAACCCCAAACTGATGCCGTCTCCTGTCGTCCTCCACCGACTTGTGCGGAGGCATCCAAAACGAGCCCAGGAAAGCATACAGCTATATATAAATCACTTCAGGGAGAGGAAAAACTGTCAAACAAAGTACAAATGTGCTCTTTGGCAAAGAGACAGTAAAATAAGTTTCAGGGTGTGAGAATGGCTGGGTGGTTTTCTGACGCAGTTGGTAGCTTTCTCGCCTCTAGCATGTTCAATTTCTGTCCCCAAATCCCATATTCTTCTTGGGTTTCTGTGGATTTCCTCCCAAAGATGTATGTTTAGGTGGGCTGGCATTTATAAATTGCGCATACCTGTTTTCTGTCCAATGAGGGGCTGTCACCCCCTTCCACCATGCTCCCCATCTCGCACCGCCTGCTTCCCGCGGTGAGTTCCAAGCCCGTTATGACCCTGCACAGGATAATGGACGGAACATTGGCTGTTTCCTTTTTAATTCCCCGAAAAGATACACCATGGCAGTTAAAATATTGCATATGTACTGGAAGAACCTTGGGAGGTGCCACTTGAGAATCCCGATCGAGAAGGATGTTTGAGCTTTAAAACCCTGGAGTGCCGACACTGCTGAGCAGCCTGGAAGGGATTTTAGCTCGGAAATATATAAAGAAAACACATAAATACGAAGATTAACAATGTTTGAGCGAACTGAAGTAACAGTTCACATGATTTACTCACAGTTGTTTCTGCAACCTGTTAAAAAGCAAACACCTCATTTAGACCGGGTTAGGATACAATGCCTGAGTACAAATACATTTCAGAGTCTAGGGACAGTATGTCAGGGATGCTGATGATAGGGCGTTAAATTAGCTGCCCCCTTGGTCGCTTCGTTCCCCTGTGGCAAAAAAGCCAGTGAGGGAAACACCTGGTACCCTAGAAGGTGAAATAGAATTTCCGGTGGACAATGACTCACAATTAACAGCCGACGATGGCATTAGCAGCCGCAGGCGAGAAACAGCCATCTCCCCAGTGAGGGAGATAATATACAGCACTGCAAGGGCGGCACCGACGACATTCACAAGCAGCTCGCATTTGTATTCCAAGTCGCTCTCCCTGCAGCTTGCCTCCGTTCTCTGATATCCCTCCTGGTGCAGTACTGCCATCTGCTGGCCGCGGAAGAGCATGTGATGGCTGTCAAAATCTGGGTCAGTAATTAGTTACGTGTAACTTTAAGATTGATGGGGAAACTAAGTTTTGGCAAGTCCTTTTAAAAATAATAAAATATGGTCTCAAAATTGTTAAAAGGAAGGCTTAGACATATGTTAAAGGTTAAGAGGAAAAATATTAGCATAAATTATGGTTAAAGAAGGAAGGTTAGCTGTAGTATCCTGCAGGTCAAAAGTTAGTGAACATTTGGAGTTTCTGGGTTTTAATACAATTTAACCACTGTCAGTGTCACATACAAAAGAGAAGGAAAGTACAGAATGGCAGCTAATTAAGGAAGAACAAATGACAAACTCCATCTGTAAAAACAGCAGGCTTAAACTCATGAAAATATTCAGCTTTTACAGTGATCACAGCTGAACAAACTCTAGGCTTCCTACTAACTCATGGTTTTTTTCTAAACCTTCACTCCCACGCTTTCAGAAACGTGTCTGCAAATGACCTGCTCTATCTGGTCGTGTATCCTTCAAATTTCTAACCATTTAATGACAAATCTACTCAATGAGGTTAAGATCAGGTGATTGTGCAGGTCGTGTCAACACTTATCTTCCTTCTTCTTTGCATATGCATTAAACCCCTACAGATTAGTATCTGGTAGAGCCACCTTTTACTGCAATAACAGCAAAGTTTCTCTAAATGATGTTCACTTGTCTGTTTGCTTGCCTCTTGTTTCTTTTCCCTAAATCATTAATAAAGTTTTAAATTGCCATTAAACATTGGTCTTTGTGTCAAATTATGTTCTGTATATCAGTGAACACTGGTTATAGTAGTAGTTGTCACCACGGTAATAAGATCTGTAAATATTTGTAAAGGCATGCGGGGAACAGGATTGTTCTTTATATTTTCAAATGAGATATTGAATCCATTCATGGCACTTGGCATAGTCATTAAAGACATCTTTAACAGAAACACAGTTTTGGGACAATTCCTCATACATGTCCTCCTACACACTATGGTTGTATATCGCTTCAAACTTGCATTGATAGCAGACATCACCCCACAATGAAATAAGGTAGACAGTCTCCTCTGCCGTCCAGTGCTGAATCTTCTCTTTTCTTCATTGCCTTGTTGAACCTCTAGATGCACCTGACAATGAACTCTGACATTAGCATCCAGGGATTCCTCTTTTCTCTTTATCACACGTTTTCTTATCCTGCCCGAATTGGTCGGTCACATCACCTCGCCAACTACATGCTGAGCCCCAAAAGTAAAAGTAATGCTGTCTGAATAAGGCTTTTGTCTCGGGGCATGTTAGGTTGATGGGCAGTTTGACGTCCATCCCCCACACCCTAGCTCCCATCAACAGATGCACACGACTGCAGTTAGAGCAGGTGCATGGACATTTATTAAAGGTGTGTATCTTGACGAGGTCAAAATGCAGCAGGCATCATGATGGTGTATAGAGTGGGGGCCATTGAATGTGGAGGTGATGGAAAAGAACACAGGAGGAGAACATTTTGGAATGTCCTGTCCTGCCGCGGCTGCCTGCGACAAAAGGCCAGTCCTACCACAAGGCGCTGAGAGGTTCTTTAATAGGATGACATTTACTGAGCGGCAGTAAATGCCCAGACTCAGAGAGCTACACTAGGGTTGCTGGCTGATATGACGCAAGGCAAATGATGCTTTCATGTGTGTGCGAATGCCATTTTAGCCAGACTTCTGTCAATAGAAAGAAAAATCAGAGGGGAAGAGAAGCAGCATGAAAGCTAGATTCTGGAATCTGAAATGAGCATTTCCTGATTGAGGGGAAATTGAATTGGCTGTCTGCTGTACAGCACAGACAAATGCATAAGAAGGCATTTTCTCAAACTAGGGTGTGCTGTTGTAGGAATTATACAGTACTGTGCAAAGTCTTAGGCAGTCAAAAGGAATGTTTAAAGCTATTTACATGGGTAGTAAATACACATTTGCTCAGAACAAAAAACACAATTTAACATTGGAACGTATGAAAATGCACAGTAACACAATAAACACAAGTAAGAATTTCTTCTGTCCTCCAAAACGTTACTGAAATCAAGTTGGACGGCTAGATGAACACCGCTTTGGATCCCAAACCTCTCCTCAGGGGCACCTCAGGCATTCCATGTGTTTATTAAATTTTACCACTTAATTAATTAACTTAATTAGTTAAAAGTCAGTGATCTACTGATTAGCTGCACTAGGTGTGCTAGTGGTAGAGTCAAAAAAACATGGCTGGACTGTATGACTGCCGGAAATAATGGGGTGATTTTAGCAGGGGTTCAGAAATGGCTAAGCTAACACACTCTGACAGGCATAATAGCAGAGTTTTACACCGAAATGAAGATTAATTTAGCATCATTCTCTTTTGCTGCCTAAGACTTTCGCACAGTACTGCAAATAATGCAAAAAGCTAAACTAAATTGAATATTAATACAACACACTACCTGCTGTTGTTGAAGAACTTTCTGAAATATGAACTATTCCTACTTATTTTTGCTGTATTGTAAGTATTCGTATGTCAGTCTCATGTCCTGTGCTGCCTCAGACAGGCTCCAGCCCTCCCCCAAGGTCACGCCCAAGATCAGAAGGTCTCCAGTTCAAAACCTATGGCTGGCAGAGTGGTCACATGACCACTGGGCACTGAGGCAAGATCTTTAACCCCAACTGCTCCAGGAGCACTGACGTTGGCGGCCCCTGGGTGTCGGATAAACGGCTTCACTCTCACGTTATGCTCTCACATGGTATGTTGTTTCTCAGAGGCTGGATCAGAAGCTGCACTGTCCTCAACTGCAAGGCACTGCAGAGGGTGATGCGACTGCAGGTCACCTACGCCATGCGGCGCCGGAGGAGAGCCGCCAACATCATCAGGGTACCCCAATCGTCCCAGCAACTCTCTCCTCACCCTGCTACTCTCAGGTAGGTGAAACTGCAAGTGCTGGCTCAGCCGGCTCCATTCAGTTTCTTCCACCAGATGACTATGGGGGCGCTGTCCAAGAAAGCAAGATTTCCCAGTTAGCTGGATAACTTAAGCCAAATGTCAAAACTGTCCAAGAGGAGAGATAATTCATATTCCTATTGGACGATCCTTACATTTGGCCTAAGCTATCTGGCTAATGAAGAATTCCTGCTTACTGGAATACTCCCCAGGATGCTGAGCTCCATCTAATATCAGCCACCACCCCCAACAGCACTACCTCCACTCTCTACTGCACTGTAGTAAACTGTGCTGCTGCTGCCATTGCAGTCTATCTGTTTGTTATATAGTGTATTGTATTTTGTCTTGTATTGGTTTTTGTGCATATGTCTAGCACATTCTGTTGTTCAGTTACTGTATTTTTATTTTACTGAGTGCATTATACTGTGGAAGGGGAACTCTAGATCCAAGACTTACATATTAGTTCATTCTTTCGAATGGTGACAATAAAAGTAATTTGATTTGATTTGATTTGATGTATGTGTGTGTCTCATGGGAGAGAAAGATGTGATATACAAAGACGAAAGGGTCATTCCATTTTAATTCAACAAATTTCCAAAAAAATTTTGCATCGTCATCTTCGATTTATTTTTGTTGAATTAAAATGGAATGGTCGTATTTGCATATATAATAAGACAGTAAATGTCTTTAATTCTATAAGACCTCAGGGACCCACATATGGTCCACATTTTAGCTCCCTCCCAGCTCACTGTCAGACAGTCCACATTTTAGCTCCCTCCCAGCTCGCTGCCAGACAGTCCACATTTTAGCTCCCTCCCAGCTCACTGCCAGACAGTCCACATTTTAGCTCCCTCCCAGCTCGCTGCCAGACAGTCCGCATTTTAGCTCCCTCCCAGCTCGCTGCCAGACAGTCCGCATTTTAGCTCCCTCCCAGCTCGCTGCCAGACAGTCCACATTTTTGCTCCCTCCCAGCTCGCTGCCAGACAGTCCACATTTTTGCTCCCTCCCAGCTCGCTGCCAGACAGTCAACATTCTTCAGCAAAAACGCAGACTGTCTGCGGGTCCTCAAGGACCGGATTGGGAGACACTGCCATACGCAGTTTGGAGATGGATGGGTGGATGATGAATTCACTGGCTTGCTGTATGTTGGTTTAAAGCTTACTGAAAGGTCTTTGTGAGTTCTTGCCATGTGCAGCGGCACTGGGTTAGCAGACCTGATTGCGACAGTCTCTTCCTGAATGTATGACTGCTCTCATGGATACCAATGCAGCACTCACTTCCTGAAATGAATTTGACTGTCACTCTACCTACTGGCACACAGTAAGTTTATGTGAAACCCTTCTGGGTGAACTCCAGTGCTGTCCAGTGCTGCCTTTCCACTTGCAATTAAACAAAAAAAGCCACCAGGGTTCCCATCTCTGACAGTGGCTTTTGCTGTATTTCATTATCACTAGATGTTAATGATGGTTTTAGTAAATTAAGAATCCGCGTTTTAATCAATATCTCTCTGATGAGCAATTTTCTACTTTTCTTAATAACGCAGAAGGATACGCTCCCACTCTGGAAGCAAACGTGAAAGAATGTTAATTAAAATGCTTCCTGTTGTCCTGTTAGTTTGCAGTCCGCAGCCTCCCTGTCAGCTATTTTTATCTTCAGCAGACCCTTGGACTTAATCTTTTGTCTGAAACCTGTCTTTTTCTTCAGCAGAGTTCCCGCACATCCCCAAACACAGAAAGTATAGTTTTTGTTTTATGACAGGCACTCAGACTTGGTGGAGATGCCACACCGCTCTCCATCTTCTCCCACAGTTATGAAGCAATTCACAAACTTTTCTAGATTGATGCATGGAGCCTTTCAGCAAGCTTTGAGAAAAATGTAACAGTTCTGGCAGATATTAACGCCCTAATTTTTTTTTGCCAGTTTTTTTTTTTTTTTTTTTTGGTGCTGCTTCTCAGCGGATAAAGAAGTGAAGAAAAAAAAGTGAAGAAAATGGAATCTCTCTACCGGAGTGTCAGCAGGATGTGCTATTCTTGAGCATTGTTAAGTCACAATGTGGCAATGCTGGTATGATGACATCTGACTGTTTCGTGATACTGGCGGACAGTAACAAGGATTTCCCAGAAGATAGGGTTATGTTCTTTCGCATGATCTCCCATAGTTATTAACTGTGTTGGACTATGGCTGGTCCAGTTAAGGAAAAAAGCCTGTTTTCCCTTTGATGAATGTATAATGCCATACTGTAGTCCTTCAGTCTTACAGTGTCACAGGTCTAAAGCACGAAAGTCTAGGCCACCATTATCTTGATGCCTTAAAGGCTGTGGTCATACATGCTGGATGAGCCCGCCACCCAAAGAGGACGTAACTGACGCTGTTCTCTAGCAGCAGAGAAACAAGATGCTCATTGTTCTAGTGCTTGGTGTCTGTATTCTGGGATTCGCTCTCGGTCCCCACAAGTACAATGACATTTGCTTATGATGTGAGTGCCTGCTCCTATGTTCTCTGTGAAATTTGAGACATACATTTGATGCACATTTGAAGCTAGGCACACCATTACATATATTCATCTGTGATCTTCATGCTAGGAAAGGAGGGATTTGACGAAAAAGAGTATTCAAAGGCAACAATCTGAAGAATTAATATGATAGTGACTGTCACATACCACCAGCAGAAGATCCATACCACCCTGATTTTTTTTTTTAACTGATTGTCGTGTTAAGATTCATTAGATCATCTGTCGAATGTATCAGGTCATTGGCAATGCATCAAGGTGTGTAATGCATCAATCTTAGTGATGGAGATGAATGTCCCATTTCAATAATAAGGAGTTTTTTTCTCAAATTTGGCAACTCAACAAGTAAGGGGAAACTCAAGTGAGGAACAAGAATGCCAAAAAATGTCAGTTATATTCCAACCATCTCAAGAGTCACAGTAACAAATATACCAAAAAGATTCATATGACAATAGAGCGAGTAATCTTTGTCTTTAAAGCTCTTTAAAAATATTTTTCCATTTATTGAAAAAAATCATCAAAAAAAATCAGGGATCAACTAATCTAATGAGAATTTGGTTTAACTTTGAATTAGTGTCATTTTAATTCACAATTGTATTAAAGTTGGATTATCTGGAATGCATCAATGGAAATCAAAGACTTGCATTTCCGCAACCATTTATGCATACACAAAGTAAATGCAGTTGAGATAATATAATTGCAATCAATATTTTCTAGCTAAGCGTATCCTCAAGGTAATTTCAGTTCCTTCTGCATAACAATGCAGCAAAATATGCAAGAGTGCTGCAGGTTTTTGGTATACAGTAATTCCTCACTTATCGCGGGAGATAGGTTCCAAGGCCGACCGCGATAACTGAATTTCCGCGAAGTAGGGACGCCATATTTA
>JABFEB020000104.1:26739925-26757612 GCA_019775895.2 Stomatorhinus ivindoensis | reverse complement strand
TTTTATCTTTTTACATCTCTTTAAAGCACCATTTCTCTGGAATATGCACTCATTTTAGCATGTCCCAAATGCAATGTGTTCAACTTCCTCAGTAAATATAAACTATAAAATTATAAAAGCCAAAACTTATTCTTTATTATTTTGATAGACTAGGGTATACTACCTTTAGAGAAAGAAACAATTCTGGTGAAACTTATTTTGTTTTCTGTAATTGTATAATATATTATATGTCCCCGCATTCATTTTCCACCCTATGAGTCTCTAGCTTCTTGGCTCCCTAAAAAGATGACAAATCCATACATCTATTTCCACGAAGTGACATCATTTGTTTTTTTGGGGAAATTCAGCTGGAAACGAATAGTAGCTTGCAGTCTGTGCTGGTTGACTGGTGAGTGGGTCACTCACTCCTGTATTTTTCTCAATTTTATATTACACACCGGTTAGAGACACCCTTAAAGTTCCATCCTGTTAGTATATATTATGGGAAATATTTATTGGAAAATAAATATATTTTTAAACATGTTAAAAATAGCTATTTAAATGCTGATAAGCTGTAGAGTGTGTGCTAGCGAAATGTTGCTTACTCAAAGAGCTAAATTAGCTAGAAATATTCCACCCTGTTAGGCTATGCATGGGATATGCAGCCTACTATGTAGAAATTGTACAAGAATATTTATTATTTTCATTAAAATGACTTAAATGATTTATTATTTGAGTGTATTTCATGTGTATGATAATGAATAATAATGGTATAATCAAAATGTATTGTTATTATTATTATTATTATTATTAGTTGTTGTAGTAGTAGTATTGTTGTTGTGAATCTGAATCTACTTGTTAAGATGCCTACTTGGTTCCACCCTGTTATATTCTATTCCACCTTGTTAGGGAATTAAAAATATTATAATCACAACAGTAAGTGTTTGGTATATCTGTATATTGTTTTGTTAAATGAGCTACATATAATGTAGCTACATATGCTTTTATTTCTAATTAATAAAATTCCTCATACAAGACAACAAAATGGGGACAAAAATGCACGGATTCCATTATTCTGACACTGTACTCTTCATAAAATTAAAACTGTTAATGCTACAAGAATGAAACTTTGATCATAGCAAAGGGACACATTGTATCCCAGAATAGTTCAATATTGTTTGACTTGTACATTATTTAAACTCTGTGATTACCATGTACATGTCCCTAACAGGGTGGAAAGGGTCCGGAGAAATATATACAAAAAGCATCCCATAATTATAATATTTTAAACCCATGAGCTTGGCAAACATGCATTCCTCATAGCTAAGTATGGTATAGTACTGACAAAATGTTTAAACCATAAAATACAATCATTCCAATTTTCAGAAAACAGACAGCCAAATATGTGGTCCGAAACAGGAATCATCCTTATAACAAACAGGGTGTGACTGTCAGAGGCAGTCACAGTGTGTTTAGTAGCTGTGCTACATTTCCATGTTCAGCAATGTGTACAAAGGACAAGAGAAACGCTTAACAAATAACAGCTTTTCCAAGTATGGTGGGGCCTTCTGCTGTACCTTTAGTCTGGTCATATGTGCATGAAGTGAAAATTATTCCATGGACCTACTGTGATTATGAAACCTTATTGTTTAAGAGAAGCAATGGTTAAAATTTACCAAGTACCAAATATATGTTAAAGCCAGTAAACTGTTTTCACTTTTATTCATTTTTGATTGATTGTACTCAAAACCATCACGACGTGTCCCCTATTTACAAGCCCAGTTTTTGTTCCGTTAGTAAAAATGGCTCTGTGGCTTCATTGTTCATTTGCAGGAAAGGAAATAGAGAGAGAGAGATATTACCTCCGTATCCAGGCTGGTTATAAATATCTCCACTATGAAAGGCTATAAATATCTCTCTCCTGCTGTGAGTGGCACAGACTTGGGTTCAGCATGGTAACCAGCCTCCACCGTGCCACCTATAATTGGCCATTTTCAGGCTATTTTTAGCAGATGGAAGCCAGTCACCAACCATGAATCAAGTGCAACTAACTGGACACTGTTTCCAAACATGCACTGAAAAGCCTTTGAACAACAGCAGTGCCATAATATGACCAGAGATACTTGCCGATCATATAATCTGTTTTAGAGAGGTTTGTTTATTGAAGACTTAGGTAAATAAAATATGCACACGAATGCTGTCTGACATTCGCTGCCTTTATCTACTGACATTTGGTCAGTTTATGTATTTATTTTGTGTTTGAAAGGTAAAACTGGTAAATGGGCTGTCATTGAAATGCCGCAATGAATTTTATACTCTGAGAAAGATGCTGAATTCTACATTCTCATCAACTGTAAGAAGTAATACAATAGTAAAGGGGAAATTCCTGTTATCACTTTCAGGTAAGTAAACACAAGAGAGCTGTTTTTTTCTTCCGTGACTAAATTATAGTCTTGTCCTACTGTAAACATTGGTCAGGTCAAAACTCCTATATGAACTGACTTTAAAGGGTAACCTTTAAACTCAAGCTAATTAAAAGAGCCATTATCGTTCATGTATGTAGAGCAACGTCATAGTTTTGAAAGCTTTCATGAGGTATTTATTCTCAAGTGTGATAATCTGAATGCTATGACGCAGCACTTTCTCTGTTTTTAAACCCCACGTTGTTGTTGACCTTCGATAAACAGAAAGGACACTGTATATAGGTATACGTCCTTTAATAAGAACTTACGGAGACATAGATTTTTTTAAAAATCTGTTGTTTGTGTAACTCGTGCATGACAGACCCTCCTACATGTGTGGGCAGCAGCAAGGGTAACGCAGCCAGGAGAGCTGAAGGCTGTGCCTTGTCCTGCTGGGACCTTCAAATGAGTCACATTGCAGTCGTGCTACAAATATACCCACATATTAACATGCTTTATGTGGCACACTATTTGTTTATTAGTAATTTATATTTGTTAAGATTATGAATTAGAAACCATTATAAATTTATAAGCCTGTGTTGGCTACCACCATTTAATGATGTTATCTACCTAATGTTCTTGGAATGTAATGAGGCTGAATGAATGAAACTGACATTTTAAAAGGCTCTTAAAGATCTTAGTTCATAAGGTTTTTGTTATAATTTCATGTACAAAGCAGTCATTGCAATTTATGATTATAATAATCAATTTGTTATGTTGATGTTCTAGACTAGTTTTTTATTTTACAAATATGTTGAATGTAAATTTGTATGTGCTGTAGTGTACATTAAATGAGGCAGGTTCAGTCTAAATTTATCTGAATTTATTTTGAAATCTACTTTGAAATCAAATCAGTAAAATCTCCAACCTCATTTCACTAATATTAAACATGATATCAGATATGGATATGTACTTTTTGTATGTCGATCATAGCATATCATTTCTTTAACAAAGAAAATTAAATGGTGGTGTTTTGCAAAAATCCTAGCTAAAAAAATCTATAAATTATTCTTAGCATATTTTTTTAGGATTTGTATCAAGTATACATATGTTCCAGGATTTGTGTTTATGGTTATATTATATAAATCAATTTATAATGATCAAACTATTTGTTGATCTTTATTTTTTAAAGCATTTAGAACCCTCTAACAGATAGATGTTTTGATGTGAATTGTTTTGGTTTTATAATGGTTTCAGTGACAGAGAGTTTTTATGAGTTTATTTCACTTTATTTGAAAGCAATCTCCAATGACATGCCCAAAATGTCATATTTGAGATGACAAGCCAGTACATAGCATTATAAGTAAAAAGAAAATTGTCAAATACGACCATAATTTCACCTCAATCCATGTCAGCAAGTAAATATCTAACATTAGCAGAGCATTATGCTACAAACAATCACTGAAGAGATGAAAACTGTAGTACACTGAGCTGGACAGAAATCATTTAAAGATCTTCAGTGTCACCTCTCTATATGCTACAGTAAAAGAAGGCTGCAGGTTTTCTCCATAAAACACGCGTTTCCCGTCATTTTTTCCTGCCTTTAAAAGGTTGACGTGGCACTAATAGTCAGTCGGCCTGTGAGAATAACCAGCCTCACCATCCCTCTCCAATTAGCTCCAATTATCAATACAAAGTGCACATGAAAATACAACTGGATCACAATAAGATACACCATGTTATGTAACCATGGTGTCCCTGTTAAATACTTGCATAAATCTGCTAATGTGCTAGGGAACACTGTTACAAAATAGCCCCTTGACACACATATACTCATACACACATATAAAAAAATTACATACCTGTACAATTATATCAGTTATGAACTAAATATATTTTTTATGTGTATCAGCATTTCCTGCCGTTAAGGAAGAGATAACTAAACGAATGAAGAATCAACACGGTATTTGAGTTGCCTAGCAACAACTCCGGAGTACACCAAAGAATTAACTAAAACTGCTTCCTTGTTGTAGCAGAACTTGAAGGGGCGCGATTGGCATATCAGCTGTTCTAGGGACGTGAGGACAACAAGAGTAACGGGCTGTGTGAGTGAAGTGTGGGCCGAGATGCTGCCAGGGTGATTCAACCCTGAGGAACGTATCCACCATCCTGCTCTGATATCTAATCTGTTATCGAATGCTGAGTAATTTAATTATGGGGGAAAGATCTGTGGGGGCGGTGTTTGGCCTTGTAACCAGTACCAACAGGAAATATAGTAAAATACTTCAGTCAAGATATATATTAAATGATTTGTAGCTATACATTTGCACTTTATTTTTATTGTCAAGTATACACACAAGTAAGCAGGTTAAATACAAATTCTTATAAAATTATAAATTATTATAAAGGGAGACTGAGACTTAAATACATTCTGATCAGTGACGTGCTTTTAATAAACCTAGACTCTATTATTAGTATGTAAGTCAAGTTAAGTGGAGTTATTAGGGTCTACTGCTGGTTACATTTTTTAAAGATTGTTCCTGTATTTATTTAATGCTAAGTAAATTCTTTACTTCAGTAAAATTGTGGGGGGGGGGGGGGGGCAAAAGAAGAGGAGTGTCATTTCTGAGGGGAAAAAAAATCCATGCTGTTTAGGTCACTTCAGGACACACATCTGTTGCAATCATATGTAGACTCAGGATGTGGGTGAACATCCCAGTGCAGTCATTCTGCTGGAAAGTCAATCGTGTAGAAACAGTCTTTGCTTAACACTTATTTGTGCATCATCTAATCTGTATGAGCGTGACCTTATTTTAAGGTTAAAAAGATCATAATATGCACTTAACAGTCATGAATATTATGCAGTGAAGAAAACAAACGCTTTCCTGAAAACATTTTGTACACTTTAATGCTGACGGTAAATTATGTTAAATGTATTTAATTAATACAGCTATAGTTTTTAAGAATTTCTAATTGCATTGTGGGTAATGTGTGTGCTGTACTCATATTATACTAGATCATTAAAGTATAGAGCAAGCAAAGCATACATTGTGAAGATTAATGGGGTCGTCTCTCGTCATAAAACCTTGTGAGGCTGAAAAATATTTCTTGGTTCTCTTTCACCAGTAAACAAATGGTGCCTGAAATGCACCAGTCATCTTACCGAAGGCAGTGCATGCATTTGGTGAGGACAGATTTGACATACGGCAAGTTCCCAGAGTGGACACTAGGGGAGAAGGCGGAACACAGTTACCACGAAAATAAATTAGCTTAGAAACTTGATTTGAGAATTAAAAGTTTATTGTAAAGTTTTAAGCCAGCTTCACATCTAAACTGAGAAAATGATGCGTATATCAGTTCCCCATGTCCATGAGTGATACACTCCAAGACCTACATCAGACGGTCGAAACCACAGAACAGCAAACCGTCTGCGGACCCCAATAACGTGATTTTTGTGTACACACATATGGTAAAGTTTCATTTAAAAATAACACACAGTATGACATTAGCAACAGTACAGTAATAATAAAGTGTATTGTACATTATCATACAGTACCGCACAGTCATGTACTCTCTGGAATGAAAGGGATTCTTACATGCTTTTTAAATCATCCCTCAAAGGATGAAGAAAACACTGAGTAAACATAGGCTCGTGTAGGTGGTGGGGAACAAGCGCACCTGCAGCAGGCAATTGTGAGAAGCAGCATTTTTTCCACATCCATTTCTGAAAGAGTGTCAGTGTGCTTTTCAGCCGCAGGGCATCTCATGGAACTTAATTAACTGTCATGATTAGTCTTTGTCTCCATTTCACAGTGTCTTTTCAATTCTCCGTCACATTCACACACACGGCCTGGTTCCTGGCAGGATTTATGGGATGCATTTATGAATGTCAAGCCCTGATTCATTAATGCTCGCTGCCCATTGAGGCTAATTACTCAGCCTCAATCAAGCTGTCTCAGTAGGTGCTTCCTGGTGCTAGAACTGCTGGTCTCGCTGTTTTAAAAACATCCATTTCATAGCAACATCCGTGTGACCTAACCCTATTCTCTCTGCACTACATCTTGTCAAATAACACATTTAAAGGAATGCCTGATTTTATACAGCAATGGATGAGATCATCTATTGACTAGCCATTGAGAAATATCATTAATTGCCACAATACAGCTGTTAAGACACAACATGAACAAGATTGAACATGCCCTCGTAGTCTCGTGATCACCCTATGTTTCTTTGAAAGCTAAACTAATTTACCAAAAGCAATTTGTCCTTTGATTCATGTTCAAACAGGCATATGTACTCTAAGTCTGAGAATATGTTTAAGTTTTTAGAGCTGCCCCTGCAATCCCAAGTGAAAGCATTGTGAAACTTAATTAACTGCCTTGATTAGTTTTTGTCTCCCTTTTACACTGTCATTTCCATTCTACATCACATTCACACGCGTGACACACAAAGTGAGAAGATGATTTGTAAACTGCCATCTGCCGTCACTCATCTGGTCATCGCTTAGCGATGATATTCAATGGACACGGATCAAGGGCATGAATGAAGCAGCACGTGGTTCCTAGGAATTATGTGAAGCAGTCATCAATAAAGGCCTTGAAGTCTAAAAAAAAACGGAACTTTGCAATTTACACGTAATAACTCAGTCTGGTTCATCATGTGCTCATTCCCTTTTGTCCCTAAAGGTCACCTGTCCTCCAACTACAGGTTACGGAAGAGTGTGCGAAGTTGGAAGAGGAGAGCCAGGCATTGTGATGCGTAATGAATAGCCCATCTGATATCTATAATCGCAGGCATAATTATGTGGAGGTATTAGTCTCGAGACATGAATTCTAAAAACAGTGAAAGAATTTCAGTATTTTCACCTTCATTTTAAAAATAACCACAAGGCAGGGAAGTTCCAGTTTCAAGTGATCAAAATGCACATGTGTAGATGCTGGATGAAAATACCTAAATATCAAGGTCACATGGCCAATATGAAAACATGTCCAGGCCTTCATCAGCCTTATCCAAGGACAGGGCAAGCATCCCACAGCTTTGCACAGTTTATGATACCTATGGCAGCAGATTCTCCAGATATCAGATTTATTGACATCACACTCCAGTTTCCTGGATGTAGAAGATATGAGGGATGGAGTTGCATCCCTGAAGCTAAAAATAACCACAGCATTTAAACTGGACAGTTCAATTTCCAGTATAAAATAGTGTTCTTGGATTACTGGAGCTCACCCTCTGCAGTACTGGTTTTGTTTGATAGAGCATCCTTCTAGCATGCAGTGAAATAATCTAAAACTGAGCAGAAAATTGATTTAAATAAATCAGAAGTAAAGATGTTGTAAAATCTGGCTTGAACTATTGCTTCTAAAATGAGGAACTTTAAGTACACTGCTGACGGCATCTGGAAGCAAAGGTAGGCTTGTTGTTGAAAAGGCTCCTTAAAGGGATTATGCCTTGTGACTATGATATCGGGCCAATCAATACCTGCTATTATGCTGCGTTCCATTTACCTGAGAGGCCGGAAGTCAGACATGGGAATGATGTCACACCCGAGTTAATCGCATTCCAGTTCAACAAGTCGGAAAGCCATTTGGCAACACCAGTTCTAGCCCAGCTCCTTGTTAGCCACTGTTGACAATACCAGTTGATAACAAGGCATTACGTGGTATAAACCTGCAGGTTTTTCTCCTGTTAATTGGAGGTCCGGATCACAGAGATTCCTCCCACTTTCAAAGTTGGAACTCTGACTTCAGGGGTTGTTCCATTTGAAATTTCTGACTAGGAACTTGGAGATTCCGGCATCCCAGTTCACATGGAATGCAGTATTATTGCTGCTGTAGTCAGAGCTGGTGTGACTGAAAGTGAGCCAATATCTTCCCATTTTCAGTAGTTCGGCAGGTGTGTAAATTAACAGCACTGCTTTCTAAGAAAAGAGAGATAACTAAAGATAGTTGAGTAAAGAAATTAATTGGATATCAGGCATTTTCATCATCATACTTGACTGAATGCCAGTGGGGGCTGTCATTTATTGTTTTTAAGACCACATGACAATAATGGAATGCACGCCCAAATCTTTGGGTTAAATTTTTGACCTCATGTAATTAAATGTTGAATGTGATTAAGAGTAGGGGTGCTTCGTAAAGTTTGGTGACGTTGTAATTGAATACCCACTGTATTGTATTTCCCTGACCAGTGCCACTAGCACTGAAGAAAGTCTGAAAATAGACATACTGTATTATCACAGCCTTATACAAACTTTCCCTGCAATTTTCATAACAGAATTTTTATTATATGTCAGAATTAGCAAGCATATTATTATAGAAATTCCAGGGCGATCTCTTGAATTTTCTGAACTGTACTAACCATACTCTACTAAGCAATCCTTAGACAATGTGTTGATGCATGATTAATACGTACACAAGTAATGGGAGTGAAAAGAACCTCTCCTTATAGCTCCTTATGGTGCAGAGCACTATTGGGTGAGTAGAATCTGTACTCAGATTGCTCTCCTCGGTGTGTTTGAGGCAGAATTAGGAAATGAGGTCTGAGCCACAACAGCTCGACCTGAAGCAGGACTGCAGCCTCACCTGATGGCATCCTTGCATTCTAATCTTTAGATTAAAAACCCTAACCATCTAGTTCCTAGGGCCACATCCAAAATGAAACA
Source organism: Stomatorhinus ivindoensis (assembly GCA_019775895.2). Taxonomy (NCBI): domain Eukaryota; kingdom Metazoa; phylum Chordata; class Actinopteri; order Osteoglossiformes; family Mormyridae; genus Stomatorhinus; species Stomatorhinus ivindoensis. Next base: position 26,748,567 of record JABFEB020000104.1, on the reverse strand, counting down.
CAATTCATTCTGGACCTCATAATGGGTCCAACTTCCCCTGCCGGGCAGTAAGATGTAACCAGTGGCTAGTGGACCTTGGCTTCATGTTGCTGATGGAATTCAGAAATGTAATTGAGTACCCGGATCTAAATGCATTGTACAGAAGCCACACGGCACATTCCACGTAGAAACAGATTAAATGAGCTGAAGGGTGATGACCAGACACATATCAGGACGGAAATGAGCCTTTGAAATGTGTACATCGATACAACGAGGAACTATTTCCACTCCTCACTAACCTGTTTACTGCATATTCCACTGAGTCTTTTACTAGCTAAACAAAGCAGTTACTGATAATGCGCAGTGATCCCACATATGAATTCTGAAGCCTATTTTTTTCACTTTACTACAAGCAAAATGCCAGTTATGGGAAATTATCTCTGCATACATTATGCCAATAGTCTGAGAAATTTGAATTGGCTGGACAAGCTGGTTTATATTTTTTTCTGTCCAGTACACTGAGTACACAATGATAGTTATTGCACTTTCTTGAAGTGAACGAACCATTTTTTTGTATCACATTTTGACTCTTCACCAAACAGGAACTGGAGTCTGATTTGCATGTCCCTGTGATAAACCTGCACTGCCAAGAGAGATTCTCTCATTGTGGGAGAAACTGACAAGCTAACAGTTAGCTTCTCCTTTTCTCCAAGAGGCTCTTTATCAGAAGCCTATAGCCAAGTCGTGATTGGCTTGTTTTCAGCTCTTAACTATTTTTTCGACAACCCTCTAACAAATCTTTAGCAGTGTATCAATATGGGGGCGGCATGGGGGTGCAGTGGTTAGCACTGTTGCCTCACACCTCTGGGACCTGGGTTCAAGTCTCCACCTGGGTTCCATGTGTGTGGAGCTTGCATGTTCTCCCTGTGTCATCACGGGGTTTCTTCTGGGTACTCCGGTTTTCCCCCACAGTCCAAACACATGCGGAGGCTGATTGGAGATACTAAATTGCCTGTAGGTGTGAATGGTGTGTGGGTGTGCCCTGTGTTGGGCTGGCCCCCCCATCCAGGGTTGTTCCCTGCCTTGTGCCCATTGCTTCCAGGTAGGCTCTGGACCCCCCATGACCCAGTAGGATAAGCTGGTATAGATAATGGATGGATGTATCAGTATGATGATATATTATAAAAAATAGTGATTTCTCTGGTTTTAGGGGAACATTAAAGATTCCCAGTACTCATTTGGTTCAGTTTTAGCCTCAAATTACACCCTCACTGCATTTTACTTTTGTCCTGCTGCAGTCATAACTGATGTGACAGGGTGAGAATATATATTTTACCTGAATGTCAAACACCAGTGATGGTTTCCTTAGAGATAATCAGAGATAATCAGATTCCTGACGCCTGGTTATTATTTTATTGGATATCTGAAAACATTCAGTTAAAAAGAAGTCCTACAGATTATTTTGGAGTGCATGAGATATTTTCCAAATTGTTTTGCTACATTCAGAAAGTATTAATTCGATGTGTCTGTAATAGATACAGTACAAAATATAATCCTTTGTGGCAACCTATATCAGTGTGGATGTTAATAATTCCCTAGTGATTTGCAGCTAATGCCAGGATTTGATAAATGCTACGTAGCAGATGCAAACGTGGGGGCAGCCACAGCATCCTGCCGAAATTAAACCCTGGTCTTCTGCTGCTGGTCCAGGTAACCCAAGCCCCATCTAGTCTGTAGGAACCAGAAATTCTCCTGGCATTTTAATCAGGATTTTTTTGCATCAGATGAAAACAGATCACATATCAATAATTTCCATAGGAGCTCTATGCTGCACCTGCTTGACTAGGCACAAATGCCATTGGACACTTCTGGGGGGGTTGGGGGGGGGGGGGCAGAAGGAGAGGCAACGTTGCAGCGATAAGAGAACGTCCAGGATTAGAGAGGGTGGGGTTGATTATGTCACATCATGGAAGTGCTTTCTCAGGCCAGAGAGTCAGGCTTGGGTCACGCATCTCAGATTCCACCACTCTATGTACTTGGCAGACCACACAGGAATACTGCAACAACTGAGCCTAGGGTATCAGGTGCTATGTTACAATTACCTGAAGATTATGGTCAGAACAGTGAGGGGAAGTCAGGGGTTGTGAACTCTGTCTACATTTACCTTTTACTGGATTCTGAAATAAATTACCTCTTCTGAGACACTTAAAGGAACACCGCAAGCTTCAATGACATGGAAATGATAGAATTTTTTTGAATTCATGCAGTTCTGTGTGAGGACAGTCGTTTGAGGTCTCTTAAACAATTACCAGTGATGGAGCTGAGACTTCAAATTTTAATTTTAAAGTGAATGTGCTGCTGTATAATGGAACAGGATGTGGCTCTGCAGTAGGACGTGTGATCAGAAGGTAGCCACTTCAAATCCTGTGCCAGAGTGATGTCACATTTGGGCTCTTGAGCTAGACAGGTAGATGTGTAAATGCGATATTATAGCACTGTAAAGACTAAAAATGTAGCTGTGCGAAGGTCTCTTTGTGGATTCAAGGCTTTATTATCGTGATAAACCATTTGCTTCTGTTTTGGTTCATAAAATCATATCAAGTTCAAGAACGTTTTCGAATCAACATTGGTAAAAAATAAACATCCCGCGGTCAAAACAGCTTTGGCTGATAATCATGTTGAGTATTATGAAATGAAACAAAATGCGAATTTGTAAGAATGTTTGGTTGCAGCAACTGCATAATTCCATTCATAGACACCCAAAAATAGAGTGGCTGTAAAACAGACACTCTATTATTCGAGAGTTCTGGTTCTCTTTCTGTGGATCCCTTTGTACTGCATAGCCCATTACAGTAAGCGATCTGGAGTGAGAGGCACACAGTGGCAGTGTTTGTTAGGCCTGGCGTGGGATAGTGAGTATGATAATAATCTGTTCTTTCCGTTCAGTCCTGTTAGCGTTCTTCCTAAGCTGTCCTTTTGGTCCTTTAGGGCAGAGGGAGAATGCGCTGGACAAATTAGCGATACAGAAGGCACAGGCACAGAAGTGTAACGTCGGCTTTAAAAGAAAACGCGGCACTCGTGGTGACACCGAAACCGCGGAGTTTTTATGTAACAGTGCGGCTTTGACGTACATAGCTGCTGCCGCCCACTCATCCAGGACTGCAGCTTTCTCGCTCGACCCTGAACCACCCGAGATGGCAAGTAGTCTGTATGCACTGCAGTAAGCAGCCTTTTAACGTTACACATAGGAAGGCAGCAGGACGTAATGAGAAAGGAGATCCCGGACGCCAAGCTCGTGTCCTTCAGTACAGTACTTAAGCTGAAACTGCTGCGGTGCTCCCCTCGCTCCATGAAGACCAGACATGGTGTGGGGTCTTGCTGATCTCCCTGCCTGCATATTAACGTTGCAGACCACCAGAGACCCCATGGTGCTTCACAGAACATAACCTCTCAAGATGCAACATATTCACATCTTCATGCAGCCACCTCAGGCATCCATTAGTGTGCTAACATCCCTTGCTTGCGTTTACATCGCATTTACATCATGTGGTTAGTCACAAAAAGCAGGCTTAGAAATTAATTACAGACGATGTGTGACGTGGCGGCGATGTTTGTTTTCCTGAGGATGTTTCAACCTCACGAGCTTCAACTCCCTCTTGAAAATCGTTTATGCTCAAAATATCTGTCCACAGCCAACTATTTGACATCAAGTGAAAGCATTTGTTCTGTGATATTCTGGAGAATTTTATCATCTGGTTTATTTCTTAGGTCTTCAGTACCTGGAGTTTTTGGAGGCTAGCTGAAGTCACATGAACGTTATCTTGGACATTGTGAAGCGTATATATGGAGGGACAGAAGGGTGATACCAATGATTGGCCCATTAGAACAAGATATTGTTATAATTTTTGATGAATAAAAGTTTTTAAAAGACTATAAAGGTAATCATTGATGTGCACAGACTTTATTAAGGGGCAGGTGCTGAAATTTACTGAGTTAATTGTCAGTATAAGGAAGGGGGGGGGGGGGCAATATCCCCCTCAGTTAATTTTCTGTGGAAAGACTAAAGTATTGTTCAGACAGCTAAATGTATTTTTAAAAATACATACATAAGAAAAATGTATCAATGTATCCAAACCAGAGCAGATCAAATTTTACTGTTTTAAAATTAACACAATCTTTTACATATCTAAGCACTGTACATGTCTGGTATTAAAATGGACAGCACTGTGACAATACTTAAATAATCCCACTTTGCATATCTGAAATTTAAGTCTTGCAAAACCACCCACGCAATGTTTTATTTTTGGTGCCCAAGTCATGGTGATTTCGCATCTCGAAGCTCACGTGCTCCCCCTGCAGGGGACTTTAATTAGACGACAACCTTTATGGTTCAGGCCCAAAAGGAATCAACACACCTTTATATTAAAAAAAAACCCTTATAACTTACACATGGTATACTAAATAAATGAATATTTGATAAGCTTACTCTTTATTTTTTTATTTCTCATTAAAGTGCAAACAACAAGAACATCAAACATACAACAATAAAATTACAAAAACTGGTCAAAACCAGACAACATTGAGTAGAAAGAAAAATTAAGCGCATATAGCTTATTTACCCATACACGTGCATGTATAAAAATGCAATATGTCAAATATATGAACAAATGATTGTGAGGCAATACAATACAAATAACTACTGTACTTAAAAGCTGATTAACTTTAATATAAACTTGATGACTGTGAAGTAAATTATCAGTCATAGATAGGTCATATTTATTAATACCCTTTTTGTTCTGTACTTGAAAATATCTTTTTTGAGATGCTGACTTACACAGAGTTTACTTCTTCACTTGTCAAAGTTGGCCAGGCTGAAACTGGCCGAATGTTACCCTCAGTATGCAGACACAGAGCCTGCTCCTACTTTCACATCTCTCATCCATTTACCTTTTATCTATTCAGTTCTGTACCTCTGTGCCTATTCTTGAAATAGCAAGTCCATTATGGAGGCTGCCTGATCCATGGCAGCTGTTCTCCAAGCAGAGATCACAGACAGTCACGGCACCATTAATCATTTTCTGGTTCTCTTCTGCTTTCTTTCAACTCACTCATCTAAATAAAGTAAAGGTTGGATCGTATGCACCTCATTAAAAAATTAAGTGACTTTTAGCAATCCTAAATCCATCCATTTTCCAATTCACTAATCCTTCCGGGTCACATGGGGTCCGGACCGGAGCCTATCCCGGAAGCTACGGGCACGAGGCGGGGAACAACCCAGGATGGGAGGCAACCCATTGCAGGGCAGACTCACACACCATTCACACCTATGGACAATTTTAGTAACTCTAACTAGCCTCAGCATGTGTTTGGACTGTGGGAGGAAACTGGAGTACCTGGAGGAAACCCCACGGCGACATGGGGAGAACATGAATCTCCACACACATCTAACCCAGTCAATTAAAACATTCAATTAGTACATTTTTTATTTCACAGAATATAATTTAAAAAGTGAGAATCAATGTCACAAGATAGCATAAATGTTCTATACGGTATGTTTGTGTGTAAATATGTATAAAAAGAACAGAAAGCCTTATTTATAAACATTTCATCAGACTATCGCAGAAAGCTCTTCACTGCATAATCTATTTATGTTACTGCTTAACACACATATCAGCCACAGTTCTGGCTACATAACAAACAGAATGAGTGAAGATTGGGTGAAGTTCAATGATGCAACAAGCAGGCTTCATGACAAGAGACATCGCTGCCACTCCACAACGTCACAACAAAATAGTTAAGTTAAACGCGTTAAGTCAGCACCACTGACTGCAGCACAGCATCCACTGGACTTTGTTTCCGGCCATCTGCGGTAACGGGGGAGTCTTAAACCAAAACCAATCATTAGCAGCAGTTTCCAAAACAGCAGTGCTATATCCTCCCATAAGAGCACAGCATGCATGCAACCTGGTGTGACGTAGCCCTTAATCACAGGACTTGGCTGTTCGAAAATTCTAAGTCAAATGTTTTGCCAAGAGAGGTCTTTGAAGGACATTTGGAAGAATATGGCAGCACTTGCTGTGCTGGTGAATCCCAGGAGGGTATTGAAGGGCTTTCCTAGACCAAGAAGAGTTTGCATGCACAGCACACGTCGGTGTGACTATGCTATCCTGGACGTCTTTCACAGGACCTACTCACTACTGGACAAGTTAAGTTACAACACGGGGATTCTCGTCTTTGACTTTCCTGCGCATCTCACACCATCCAGTCTTCTCTGTTGAGGGAAAAGCTCAAAATAATTCTGATCGAAGGCGCCGCAGTGTCTGGGTCACCGATCACCTCACCAACCCACCACAGTATGTCTGCATCAGTAACCACATGCATGATCTGGTGCTAGCTAACACCTGGGCACCCCAAAGGGAACTCCGACTCACGTCATCATCTTTGGACATTCTGATTATTCTGCATTTGTAGGGTGTATCAGTAAAGAAGGAGGACAAGCTTGCAGAAATCTGACTGAGAAGGCAGAATAATGTCAGGAAAAACACGGGAGCTGACGTTAAACATCAATGTGGTCACCAGCCTCAGAGAGTTTTGGAATGGAAAGCACTGGTGAAGAGAGGAAAGGTTCCCAAACTACACCCCTGTTCCTGCCATTCAGTTGTTCAATGCTTATGGCCTCATGGACCCGAACCCCACCCAGTTCAATGAGTATATAGACAGAATAATACGAAGATATTAACTGAACAATTTGCATATCTATTCTGTGGATCTCTGTGAACGGAGATCGAAAGTGTAATTTTACTGCTGGACACAAGAGGCCAGTAGATCCCCGTTAGGTTTTACGGTGCCCTACCGTGCTCCGTTGTGTTCTGCCTTTTCATTGATCGAAAGTTCTGTCAGTGATTTCAAACAGTTGTAAGGGTATGTGTGTTCAGTGTATGGAATGTGTTTCAAAAGATGATCTAGAAAGACTTCTGGATGCACTAGTTGAGTTTATGTTCCAGTAGCAGAATGGAACACGCCTGATGTGAGAAGCTTCTGGCATACAAAAGAAAAACAGAAGACAGACCAGAAACAAGGAAATGGGGCGATTTCCCTGCTACTTTGAGAAAAATTTGGCACAACAATGATTAGTTGAGACTATTTGAATGGGATAAATCAAGATATATTGGTAGAATCTTTTTATGAAAGAATTAATTCAAAATATAGCATAAGAAACACAAATTTGCATCCATATTTGTCTAGTTGTTCAGAATAATAATAATTATTATTGCTAGTTTTGTTTTTTTTTGTAGCTTCACTGAAAAAAACTGGGGGGGGGTTATTTTGATTAAATACATCTTTTGTTTAAGAGAACGGTCCTCTTGCTGAAATATCAAGCTACTGTGATGCTTGTTGACATTCATATATAGGAAATGTTATCACGTTTATTATCAGGGGAAGGAATACATATCTTTTGTCTGCGCAGAGGCTATATTGTAAATTGTGTATTAAAATATGAAACATAATTTGAAAAATACATATTATTTCCTGCTAAAGATCATAACATTCACTTGACAAACCCAGCAGAGAGCAATGAGAACTACATGGTCCTTCTTGTTAGCTAGACCATAATGAATTAGATACTAATGAGTAAATGTATTAAATTAGTCATTTAACTTTGAGGACAGCAGAAAGGATGTTAAGACATATAATTAAGAAATTACAAAAATCACTAGGAAATGAAAGAAGACTGCATCACTGTTGTTGCGAAAATAAGTAAATGTGTGAACCAAGCCAGATGGACGACAAACTGTACAGTACTTCCCTGTATATCAGCTGTAAAGACAGAGTAAATGTTTCACTGACTAGATAAAACTTACCATAGAGAGAATAATAAACTGTGCAGCATGACAACAAAGTAACTCCAAATGTATTATAAATTATACATAATGTAGCCTACAGTAAGCAGTCACATTCTCATCTATTACAATAACTGTGTTCTCGTATACCACTAACATCAGTCAGTGCTGGCTGCCTTAAAAGGCACATTGAAATAGAATTTTCACTTAGCAACATACTTGTTGAGCTGTGGACTGAGTTGGAGAACCGTTTGAAGAACACCAGATCAGGACCTTCAAAGCTTTGGACCAGAATGTAGGAGTGGAAGGTTGTGTGTCTCACCATTTCAATAAATAGTCAATTGTCCTGGTCAACAACTATACAAATGTTAACATCAAGAAGGTCTGGGCTGGAGACCGCATGAATAAGTTCTCCTCATCAGAAGCCTGCTCCCATTGCAGATCAAACAACTCTAACTCCCACATAAAATCTGAAAAAGAGCCCAAAAAATTACTCCACTTTAGCTCCTGTGATCATCATCATCTATTCTGGAATCATTCCTGTGATCATCACAGAAAGGCTGTGTTTCTCTTCACAGCTCACAACATCTATCCTTCTATCTCCTGTAACTGCTAATCCTATCCGTGGTTGTGTGGAGCCTGGAGCTCATTCCAGAGGATATGGGTGCAAGACAGGGAACAACCCAGGATGGGACGCCAACCCATCACAGGAGACACACACCTGTCACGCACACCCGCACACTTAGGGGCAATTCAGTAACTCCCATTAACCTTTGTATGTTTTTGGACTGTGGGGGGGGGGGGGCCAAAAGGGGGAACCGT